>SZWC01026547.1:3769-24035 GCA_023375785.1 Penium margaritaceum
AGAGAGAGAGAGAGAGAGAGAGAGAGAGAGAGAGAGGTGAGGTGTGTAACGTGTCTCAGATAAGCACATCTTGAGCTAATATGATGTTAGGTGGCCAAGATTGTCTATTATGCATAAGCAAAGTGGGCACCAGCAGTGCTGCTGTTTCTATCAGGACTGGCAGCTGTATGTACTGCACTATGGTCTACCGCGAAATGGCACAGTGGTACAAACTGCAGTATGGTACTCATCCGGACGGTACCAGTACTGTACCGCCGGAATGGCACCGTGGTACAAAGACTGAAGAAAAGTAAGAGACTTGCAGACTGTGCATTACAAGGAAGGAGATGGTCTGCGTGTGCTGCCTGGACGGCAGCACGTGCCCCAGTGCTTGAAAACATGAAAAATGGCTGTTGTTTTTAACCGTAGTGGTGATCTCCAGAACTGCCAACATGTTTCAAAGATGAAAATGGGCAGTTTTTCCCATTTGATTCCATTTAAAATTCCTGCTGATATGTAAGAGAATGATAAGAAAAAACATTGCGTCCTGAGACGTGACAGAGAATAAAAAACAAACATGAAATATGTGCAAAAAAGCAACATGCAACATCCGGCGATAGGTGTCCGGACACTGATTTGTGCTAGAGTTGGAAGTATGGTGGAAACGGACACTTATGACTGTGTAGGCCTTTGGATCGTTCCACTACAAACAGTTATGACCATGTATACGAACTTCACGCACTGAATATTTTGGGTTCATCCTACTATGTCCTACGGAACAAGGGTCATGTTTGCCACTGACCTAACAAGTTGTGTCATAGGAGTGTTATCTTTTGCAACAGATTTGCACCTGCAAGAAGGACAGCATATGAATCGTGAAACAGAAATGGGGACTTCAATTCCTTCGGGCCAAACGAAGATGCTCTGTGATAGAAAAGGTTTAATTCGTGACAACGTTTCAAGAATCTGTGTTAACATTCAGGAACAAGGATAACCATTTTGGTTCTGCAAAGGACACTTCTTGTTCTTGAGCCCGTGTCCGGCCAATTCTCCCAGTAGAATGATTCATTTGGACACTTCATAGCCGTGCAGAGACAACCTCTTTTCTCACAAAGGGTTACTGTGCCTGCCCGACTTCCGTGAAACCAGAAAAGATGTCTTTTTTGCGATGCACAACAAAACCTTCTCCCCTTGACTTGTGGCAAGATGACCTGTCTGATCGCACAAAATGACAGGTCTTGCTCTGCAGCTGCTTCCCGGCGAATTCATTACGTCAAAGTCAGTAGATTGGTTTATTCAGAAATTCCATGTCCGATCAGTATATATGTTGTCAACTTGTAAAACGCAGAACACATACTTTGCCTTAACAAAAGAGGGTTTTGTGTTTGCATCCAACTGAACAGGTTATCTCTTTCCATGAAATTCCCGTGCAAATCAGTTGCACCCACGACATGGAAATCACTTGAGCCGTCAAACATAGATTGAGACTTCAGCTCCACGAACCTTAATGAGACAACACGTTCTGAAATGGAAGAAAACGTTATTTATACAAAACAGCATCTTCTTGTATGTGGCTGGTTCCCGACCAATGCACGGACACGATATAACGGTCTAGTAAGACTCTTGATGGCCAATCAAAGAAGCTATGTCTCAATGATCGTAGACAAAATGTCTAGTCTATCAGAGGACCAACAGGGTGCATGTTTGCATCCTACCACACAAGTAATCTCATTTGGTTGAAATGCCATCAATTCAATTCACATTACGCATTGGACAGAAACAGAGAGCTTGTTTTCATGAAACCAAACGAGATGTCTGCTTTGTGATGCAAAAAGAAGCATGATTTATAATGCTTTAGAAGATATGACCTGTTTGATGTCACAAAACTAAAACTTTTGTTCTACACTGGTATCCGGCCAGTCCCCCCGGTCAAAGTCGGAAGTATTGTGCAATCGGACACTTCACGGCCATTCATAGCATATTGTCACACTGGTCAATCACAGAGCACCCAGTTTGTTCAAAGAAGATAATGTGGGACAGGAGGTCCAAAGTTTGTCCATCCCCCCCCCCCCCCTCCCTATAAATGGTACAAGTGTTCAGGGGGAGGGGACTCAATAAACATGATTTTGTTCAATTGAGAGGTATTACCATGAGGCAAGAACCTGGTGCTATGTACATTTTTGTACGTTTTGCGACCCCCACTATCTGTACACCAGAGAACACTTGCTTCTCCAATCATTTGTGGTTAGCAACCTCCGCCGAGCACACTGGAGTGGGCCAACGTTGAATTTTTGATTGCTTCTCCAATCATGTAAGTTTTAATCAATGTGCATAGTACACCCCGTCATACTTCTTTGTCATGCAGCTGATGGAAACTTGGGGCAGCCCTCAGGGAGGTGATCAGGCTCACCAAGAGCCGCATAGGCAGGACCAACTGTTTGTGAGAGGGAGTTACAGGTTGCACACACAGAAATAGGGAAGAGAATTTAGGTCTGTAGAGAACGCGAATATTTGTATTGACTCCTGAGTGAGAAAGTAAATAATCACAGCTTTCTAAAAAGCCCTTATATGCCTCATTTGGCCAAAGGAGCATTCAGATCCACTCTGTCAAAGTTGACCCTCTACCACACT
The DNA here is from genome assembly GCA_023375785.1 of Penium margaritaceum. Classification (NCBI taxonomy): domain Eukaryota; kingdom Viridiplantae; phylum Streptophyta; class Zygnematophyceae; order Desmidiales; family Peniaceae; genus Penium; species Penium margaritaceum. The sequence goes on from SZWC01026547.1 coordinate 6,380, forward strand.
CATAGTCTAGTGGGATGAGCGGCAGTCACAGTCATGTATGAGAATTATGTCTCCCACGACCTGCACGGCCAATAATCGTGGACTGGTCCTTCCTTGAAGTCTCCTGGAGGCTATCCAGCCTTTGTTTTTCTTTCAAGGCCACTCTCAGCCGTCGTGACCAACAATTCCGCCGCCTTTTGAGCTCAAAGTGCTCAGGTCATCACTTGAACCCGACCCATGATCTCCAAACTTTGGAAATCCATATCTCACTCAAACGGACTCCGAATTGAGTTCTGTAAAGTGCGTTGGAACCTGTGAAACATCCTCTATACAACTGTCATGCCAGATGATTTTTATCGAGGAACATATTTTTTTTTCACTTTCTGGCACCCTCATATCCATGAGTGGTTGCGCCGTTCTCTCTGGAAAACACTTTGGACAAAATATATTCCTGTATTGTAGCACGTAGCAGACCTACAAGAAACTTGCATACTATTTTTAGCATTTTATACCAGTTAATTTTGTGGTCTTTTCCTTTTGTATTTCATGTACTTAGGATGATGTACATCGACCTATGAGTGAACAAAGATATGAGGATCGACTAACAACTTTTCTAGAAACTTCAAATGCATGCACTTGTCAACACACAAATGAAGCGGTGAGCTAAATGCATATGATTTGCCATATCTCTGCCTGTTTTTGACAATGCTAGTTTCATACATAATGTGTCCCTTCACATGCGAGGATCCCAGTTAAACACCTTTTCATGGAAATTTCCAAGTGTACAGTCTTTTCCAACAGCGGCAGTGATGGTATCTTCATCGTAAATGGATCAACAGTGTTCACCCACTTTATTTATCCTTTTGTCCCTGTCCTTCATGTTGCACTGCACATTATTTCTGGCAGCCTCTGCAGCTTTCATGTTCTATGAAGAAGAGACAAAGCCTCCCAATGATTATTTTCATGAGACACTTGCCATAGCATTGCAAGCATATGAATGGCTGATTCATGTCAAAGGGCTAGGTATTTTCTTTTTTAAATGTGGTCAATATCTATCTTGACTACTGGAAAAATGAATCTCATTTTCAGGAACGTGGACAAGGCAGATCAACTGTTGTACATTGGATCACAGGAAGGAATGTTAAATCTGTGGTAACGAGTACCAAAACGTCTAATTAGAAATGGCCATGTGCGGAAACTGTCGGCCTGTCTTGATACTTTTCACCACCAGTCACTAGATTGTGCAATCCGACATGGATAAGTTCCACGCATGCTGAACAGGTGCGATGGCAGGTCTGCTTGATGAGGTGAAAGTTTCTAGAGTGAATTCCGCAGGAGTCAGTCTAAGTGCGTAGGCTAATGATTTGCATGTCTTTCTCAAGTAAATTGTCATGCAGTTGTACCGAGAAGAGAAGTCTTCAAAGGAGTTCTTGTACACCTATGGTAAATGCTGGACGAACCTGTGCATCATTGATGTAGGAGGTGTTGCTGACTGAAGGGTGCTTCTGAAAGGTTGTACAGGCATGACGCTGGTGATGTGGCACAACATTGTAACCCTCATGCCATTTTTTTGCAATGGCCTTTGCATTTTGCACAAGAGGATTGTATTTTTGAGTAAACGTTAGCCACATGAAATCTGCTGCATGAGAACTGCTGTGTGATTGCAATGGAAAAATGTTTTCACCTGTTGTCTGTTTTCTTTTTAAGCAAATTCATTTGATGAAACTGCCTGGTAACAACAATTGTGGAACCACAAGTCTGTTCTTGCATTGCTTAATTTGCATACCAGAGTGGTGAAACACATTCTATGGTGCCCACTGCCCGTGGTGCCTTTCCCCACGTGCAAGATACCTTTCTGGAGGTGCAGGTCCTTGTGTACGTGCTGGAGCAGTCCAGTGCAATGATTCTGGGTTTGGTTGTAGGGTTTGACAGGGTTTGGATCCGGACTGCGGACCTGCAGTTAGAATTTTGACTACGTTCCTGAGTGACAAAAATTAATACTCTTTCACGGACTCTGAACCAGGAATCGGGTTCTTCCCCCAATAACAGCACGTCATACTGGATCCGGGAAAAAATCCGTCCCATGAATCTGCAGTCTTTTTTTGTGGACATAATCGCTGAATGGGCCTTCTTACTGAAATCCGGGAGAAAGTCTCACTGGATGCACATTAAAGATAATTCCTTGAGCTGTCTTGTATACCACAACTATTGGAGAGCCCACAAATTGCACAATAATCAACATTCTCGAGCAAATCAGGTTGCAACAGATTCAACAACTCATCGCTGTTCAAGAACATCCACCCAATATGAAATAAATTCACTCTAGGATCGGCTAAAGCAAATTAGGAGGTTTTCTCTCTCTCAGGCAGCTTGTCACTCCTCCAGGCATGAAATTATCCTTCTTGCTCCTGCTTGCTCTCACTAATATTCTGCTGCACCCTCCATCCCTTCATATCTGGTCATCCCAAGTCTGGCCACGATCATAACATGCTAATTCTCAAGTTTCGCTTTAGTCAAGCAAATTTCGAGCATGTGCTACGTGGTGTTGTGTTGTAGCACCACGTGTCCCTTTTCCAACGTGCCTTTTATGTAGTGGTAACCCATGGCAATGTGCTTTGTTCCCTTGTGCTGCATCAGATTGCTGGTCAGGAAGATGGAGCCGCTGTTGTCGTCTTGCACCACCGCTGGCTTCACGCTACGAAACACCCAGCTCCCTAAGCAACCTATGGAGCCACACCATCCCCTTGACCGCCTCAACCAGTGCGATGTACTTTGCTTCCGGTGTGGAGTTGGTGATGAAGTCTTGCCTCCTGCTGTACCACGAGACCATCATACCTGGAAGGAAGAAGGACTAGTCGGGGGTGGATGTTTTCCCATCCACATCGCTGGCAAAGTCCATGACTGTGTAGCACACCAGGCCCAAGGGGCCAGAATGTCCCTGGACATAAAACCTCAGGAGCAGGTTCAGTGTTGCCTGCAGGTCACAAAGGATGCGGTTGACCTCCTTTGAGTGAAGTGGCCCGGATAAGCCACGTCCCTCCTCACCTGGCCCAGGGTGTAAGCCAGGTCCAGTCGAGCCTCCACCATGGCGTACATGAGGTTGCCCACCTCCATGTGGTAGGGCACCTCTGCCATGTTCTCCCACTCCTCTTTTGTGTTTTGCGCCATCGCAACACTCAAAGGGTCATGGAGATTAGACTGTTAACTGGTTTACAGTTCTCCATGCCGTACCGGCTCAGCACCTTGGTCATATACTTGGCCTGCCCAAGGTCAAGCGTATTCCCTTTCCAGTTTCACGTGATGCTCACCCCAAGACAGTAATCTAGCTCCCCCATATTTGACATTTGTAACCTGTTTCTGAGCTGCTCATTTAGGTGATGTAGGCTTGGCAGGTTTGGGGAGCACAGGATGAGTGGACGACTTAGAGTACAAGAATCTGATGAAATTTTTTGTTGTGCTGCACATTCAGGCTGTAATATGACTTACAAAACTTGAAACTGAGCTTTGCAATAAAGCTGTTCACCAGCTGGTACCAGCAGGGTGCCAATGAATTTACCCAATACAAGGACTTCTCTAGCTTGCACACCTTGCCCTTTGGTGCTTCCCTTTGTCAATGATGCTATTCATGCTCTGTGTGAGGGGTCACACACAGAGCATGTGTGACCCCTCACTTTTCCTCCGCTTGGACAACGGTCTCCCTGTTGCACTGCTGGTCTATGTTGATGATTTACTGGTCTTGTCCCCCTCTCTCACACTCATTTCACACACCAAAGCACTTCTCACGACCCACTACAAAATGACAAACCTAGGCGAGGCATAGAACTTCCTAGGCATGACCATCACACGTGATCGCACATCTCACAATCTGACCCTCCATCAAGGCCGATTCATTGCTCATCTCACGGAACGCTTTCAACACATGGTACAACATCTCCCACTACAGCACACACCCGTGATCCCTGATGTCTATGCACACCTGTTGGATGCACGCACCACTGACTACGGCCACGACACGGATCCAACGCTCTACAGACAGATCACTAGCAGCCTCTCATACCTTGCCTCCACCACACGTCTCGACATTGAATGTGCAGTCAATGTGCTCGCTCAGTTCAGTCAAAAATCATGCAGCACGCACCAAAAAGCATTGTTGGAGTTGTTGCATTATGTGCTTGACACAGCTGCCGTTGGTCTGGTGTTTGCCTCTGGCATAGGTCCAGTCCTGGATGGATACTGTGACAGTGACCATGCTCGTGATCACGCAGCTCGCAGTTGGGGCGGATATGTGCTTTGTGTGTGGGGGACTGCTGTGTCTTGGCGCAGCGCCAAACAAGCGTGTGTGGCGTGCAGCGTGGCTGGGGCAGAGTACATGGTGCTAGGTGAGGTAGCATGTGAGGGGATTTGGCTTGCACGCTTGCTTGAAGAATTGGGTGTACACACGTCTGCTATACTTGTGCATAGATACAGCTCTGCTGCATGCCGCATTGCCTCAAATGATGGTGAATTGCATCCATGCATGAAACACATCAGTGTTGATCATCACTTCATTCGAGAAGCAGTGGAAGTTGGGACAGTGGAAGTGTGTGCTATCAGTGGGCAGGCACAACTGGCAGACTTCCTCACCAAAGCCCTATCATCCTCCTCACTCCAACTTCAACTGCAACACCTCGGTTGCATGCCTGCCGCACTCCCCTCCAAGGGGGAATGTTAATCGCTCAATGTACTTATTTCTTGTGTGGCCGTGAGTGTGCTGGGCTTGCTGGTGCAGGGAATGGAGGCGACGCACCGTGATGGCACGCGGCTCTCAACCTCCGCACACGTTGTCACCTCTATCCTGCTCACATGGCCCATTACCTTCCTGCCAGAGCTAGACGACGTCCCCTCATGTTCAGTATCCAATGCCAAACCTGTTTTTAAAACTTAGCTAGAAATGACATAGTTTAGGTCTTTTGCTACCAAAACTATTTGTGACATGTAACTTGGCATATGGGTAGCGACAGAATAGGTCAGTTGCACGGTGACATAGGTTAGGTGAAATCGGGTCGGGCGAGGCCTTGCTCGCTCGGTTTTGGGGTTCTTAGGGCATTTGCCCTGGTTCGAGTGACTCGCTGGCGAGCTCCGCTCGCCGGCCGACGGGTGAAGCTCGACTAGCGAGCCTCCACCCGTAACAGCTAAGTGAGTTGTTACTTGTGTGCTTCCGTCATGCCATGGCTATTTAAAAACCTAGAGCTATCGTGCTTGATACTTCACCATTTGCTGAACCGTAAATTGCATTGAAACCGCAGCGAGTTTGTGAGTTGGAACTTGACTACGCGGTGCATAAAAGAAAAATGCTCACAGTTGTGTACACATTCAAGATGTCAAAAGTATCTTCGTGCATCATTTCTCAAGCTTTGGTGACAATTTACACTGTAACAAGGTCATGCGTCCAATCCAATGCCCATTGCAACTTTAGGCCTCATCAATCGCTGACAGGAGCAGCAGAGCCACTTTCTACCGCCATCTGGCTTGAAGTTCCCTACGGCCTTCTCCTTCATCCTCTACCTCCGTCACCTGCTTTCCTTGCCGCCATCTAATGTTGCTCCTATGAAAAATATACTACACCGATAAAGGATCTCAATAATGGTTCAGGTCTTGGACCAAGCCACCTTGACCAACGGCTCTCCGGTCAGCCGACCGTTATGAGCCACAGTCAAGTTATCCCCTAATAAAGTGACGTTGTCACCCGTGTCCGGGTAGCAGAAAAGAAGACGTTGGCTTGTCGTTTGTCCTGTTCTGTCTGTATATACCGGTCTCTTCATCCTGTTTTCCTTTGGTTCTGCGGCTTCGCCACCGCGTCTTCGCTCTGCTTGCCGATCACTCCTTCCTTCCTCGCCATCCGCTCTCAGCTCTTGCACTTGCACCTCTTTGATCCGTCACTCTCGCTCCATCCCTCGGCTCTCTCTTCGACACATCAACTCTGTGCTTCAGCCTCCAACATTCTCTCACCGTACTCCTGTCTACTTCAGCGCTCCACCTCTGATCCCACTGTTGGAAATGTGGTTCCAATGTGGCCTGGCCACGTCCTAAGGTTCACAGCTCTTTTGAGCAGCAGTCTTAAACAAAACGTGTGCTTTCTGGTCGCCACACGATATGTGAGCAGAGTTCTGACGGAATGTAGCAACACCCAAAGTTCGAAGAGCTGTGGAGCAATTTGGTTGGTTATTTCGACAGGGACCACGTCAGCAAAGTTATAGTTCTAGTGATAAGCTTTCCAAAGCATCAAACCGCGCATGATTTCGACCACCGTAGCGCCCCTTACGCAATTCGGAGTGCATCATTGGGTTTCTGTCACTGACAGAGCACCCGCGTGAGTGACGGGTGTCCGAAGCGCCCAGAGCCCCAATGAAGCACCCAACCACCATTCTGAAGCGCACATGGCTCTAATGAACCATGATATATAATTGCTAGCATCCCCCAAGGGGCGCCTCGGCCATGGTGTGCGTGGTGGGAGTCGAACTGGTCACCGCCAGATTATTTTTCCTGCCGGTACGAAGTCTGGCGTTTAACCCCGGACAGCAAGCACCACCTCCCAACTTTGACAGACCATAACTCCCTCAATTCTTAACCGATTGCTGCAATTCAAATTGCAGCTGGTCCAGAATGTTCTCTAGTTTCTGAAACATCCATGTATGCAATATTTCACTGTACAAGGATCCATATTCATCACCCTGGAAAACGATCACTCCAGAACATGGCACGGGGCAATTTGTAACAGTCTCCCCCTTGCACCTGCCATGCTGGATGCCTCCCTGCTCACTCCTGCTCATCTTCCATAGCGCTCTGGAGCCCATCATAGCCTGTAAGTCCAAGACCTGCCACACTGACAAAATGCCCATCTCTGGGCTGCACCTTGGTCAAGCAATCCGCAAGCATGTGTGCCGTACTACAATGTTGTAGCACAACCTGTCCCTCTTGGACCATGTCGCGTGCATAGTGATAGTTCACGACAATGTGCTTCTTCCTCCTGTGCTAGGGCGGGTTGTTGGTCAGTGAGATGGAGCCGGTGTTGTCCTCTTGTACCATCGTAGGCTCCGACTGCAGCACGCCAAGCTCCTACAATAGTCGGCGAAGCCACACCGCCTCCTTGACCGCTTCGGCCAGCGCGATGTACTCCGCTTCCACGGCGGAGGTGGCGACACTTTCCTGCTTTCTGTTGCACCACGAGACCGCTACACCTGCAAGGAAGAACACGTAGCCAGAGGTGGACTTCCACCCGTCCATATTACCGGTGTAGTCTGTGTCCGTGTAGCAGACCAGACGCAAGGGGTCTGTCCTCCCCTTGCCGTCGAACCTCAGGCACGCATGTTGCATCGCCTGCAGGTAGCGGAGGATGCGCTTCATCGCTTTCCAGTGTAGTGGTCCTAGATTGGCCACGTACCTGCTCACTTGACCCACCCTGTAAGCCAAGTCCGGTCGAGTCACCACCATGGCGTACATGAGGCTGCCCACCGCGGAATGGTACGGCATCCCCGTCATGTCCTCCCGCTCTTCTTTTGTTTGTGGCATCATTCCAGCGCTCAGGTCACAGGTTGTGGAGACCGGACTGCCAACGGGTTTACATTCCTCCATGCCGTACCGGTTCAGCGCTTCAGCCACATACTTGGCCTGCCCCAGCTCAAGCGTGTGCACCCTCCAGTTCCCCGTTATGCTCACCCCGAGGTAGTACTCCAGCTCCCCCATGTCGGACATCTGCAAACTGCTGCTCAGTTGCTCCTTCAGTTGCTGTAGAGCCTGCATATCAGAGAAACACAAGATCAGGTCATCCACGTAGAGTGCGACGATCTGATGGAGCTGGTTGTTGCACCGCACGTTCACACTGTGATCAGATTCACAGTGCTTGAAGCCGAGCTGCACCATGTAGCCGTCCATCTACTGGTACCAGCACCACGGCTATTGTGTAAGTCCGTACAAGGACTTGCACAGCCTGCATACCTTACCCTCCGATGCGTCCACTCCCTCCAGAACCTCCATGAAGATCTCCTTGTCGAGGATGTCGTTCAATGCTCTCCATGTCCTTGGCAGCTGCCACCGCAAGGATCACCTGGATGCTCTTGAACTTGGCAACGGAGGCGAACGTCTCGTCGTAATTCTCTTCCTTGCACAGTGCAAACTCCTTCACCACCTGCCGTGCCTTGTACGTCTCCACTCTACCCTCCTTGGTGTACTTCGTTCTGAAGACCCACTTGGAACCGATGACCTTGGCACCTTTTGGCCAGTCCACAAGCTCCCAAGTGCCATTCTCGGCAATGGACGCCAGCTCCGACTTGATAGCTGCGTCCCACTGCCCCGCTTCGGGCCATGCAAGCGCCACTTGCACGGTTGTCGGCTCCGCTGCAGCTGCAATCATGCTCCGTGCCATGCCAATCCAGCTGCCCAGTGCTGCGTTTTACCGTTTTTCCGCATTCCACTTCCTTCGGCTGCTTCACGCTGATTTTGGTGACGCCGGCTGTTGGTCTTGTTGCCGCTCCTCGGCAGCCCCATTCACATCCTCGGCCTCCTCTGCTTCGGCTGCTGCATCCTGCACCTAAGAAACACCTGTGTTTGCACCGTCGCCCTGCTGCTTGTCGGACTCAACATCACGGCTGCTGAAGACCTCCTCCTTGCTCACATTGAAGAGTCGGTATGCCTTGAGCGCGCTCTCCTAGCCAAGGAAGAGACACGGCTTGGCGCACGGGTCCAATTCTCCGTCGCGTCGTTGTGCCGTCTGCACCATCCCGTGCGCCTTGCACCCAAAGACCTTCAGGTGCAACACACTAGGCTTGCACCCGCTCCATACCTCCTGCGATGTCTTGCAGCCGCTCTTCCGCTTCAGCACCACCGTCAGGGTCAGGTTGATGGTGTAGCTTTTTGTACGCACCGCTTCCGCCCAGAAGCTTTGCGGCAATCCCGCGTCCACGAGCATCATACACACCATGTTTAGCAGCGTCTGGTTTGCTCCCTCCACCACGCCAATAGATTGTGGCGAGCAGGGAGTCGTGTACTCCCACTTGATGCCGTGCTACTTCAAGCACACGCTACAGCCCACGTACTCTCCGCCGCTGCGTAGCGCTCTGACCTAGAGGCCAGTCTGCCTCTCCACCACGGCAATGTACTCCTTCAGCCTGTCCAGCACCATGCCTTTGCGCATGGAGTACACGTAGAGCTTTCTGCTACAGTCATCAATGAAGGTGACAAAGTACCACGCGCCGCCTTTTGACGGCGTTTTAAACGGCCTGCACACATTGTTGTGCACAATCTCCAGCAGGTCCTGGGCGCGCCCCACATTCTCGTTGAATGGCTTGCGCCTCGCCTTTCCCAAAACGCAAGGCTCACACTTTTTCTGAGTTGTTGAATCTGCTGCTGCGTCTGATTTACTGATGATGTCGAGGCCGCGGACCGTGTCGCGCTTCGCCATTTCTTTCACGACTGGGAGCGACGAGTGCCCCAGCCGCCGGTGCCAGAGCTCCTGATCAGCTTCCCCTCCTTTGGCCAAGCTGACGGCGCGTTCTTGCAAATCAGCTGCATCTGCTGCTGCGGGGATGACCTTCGTCTCCACGTTGTAGAGACTCCCCTCGCGTTTCACCTCCAGCACAACTTCGCCACCGCCATCCATGTGCACCACTGCGCCTTTCCTACGGAAGAGCGCCTCATACCCCTTGTCAATCAAGCGACTAACGCTTAGAATGTCAGCCAGGCCGGGAACATGTTGCACATCATGGATGACACGCAACATCTTCTTACCGTTCACCTCCACCTCCACCTCAACGTCTCCTTGGCCAGCCGTCGGCTCGACTTTGTCGTTGGCGACCACCATCGACTTAGCAGATTTCGTGTCCTGGAAAAACCCCACCTTCTCAACTTGGGTGTGCTTCTCGGCACCGGAATCCAGGCACTGCCTGTTGGCCCCTTTGAGGTTGTGCTTTGTGGTGCCATTGAGGAGCGCCTTCTTTCCTTTGGCATCCTTGCCTCCGGATTCGCCTCCTCCGGGCACTCACTGGCCCAATGGCCCTCCTTTAAGCTATAGCGACACACACCCTTCTTGAAGCCCTTCTTGCCGCCACCCTTTCCGCAGCCTCTCTTGCCACCACTGCCGCCACCACGAGTTTTGGTGACCAGGACCGATGAGGACGATGAGGCCTCGCCGCCACTGCGACGTTCCGCCTTGTTGCGGATTTACTCAGCGATTACGCCATAGGTGAGCTTTTCCTCCGCCCATCCACCGAGGACAGTACTGATTGGGCTCCAACAGTCAGATAGAGCCACAAGAAGGGCCATCGCCTGCAGTTGAGAGTCGACCTTCCACCCCACATCATTGCATTGCAAGGAGAGCGACTCAATCTGCTGCATGGCGGCGAGGATGTCCCCTCCCTCCTCAAACCTCACCGTCAGAAGTCGCTTCATCACGAAGATCCAGTTCACGAGCGAAGTTGAGTGCTAGATGGTATAAAGCTTTTCTAAGCCTCGGCTGCCAACGTGCAGCCTTGGAAGTAACCCCACTGGGTCTCGACAGTAGAGGACATCACGAGCATGAGCGACTCGGTATCTTTCTTTGCGAATGCCTGCTTCTCCTCGGCAATTGCAGTGTTCTCTTCAAGCACCTCCGTGTCCTTCATCAGGTCGAGTAGGCCCTTGTGTGTGAGATGGATCTCAAAGTGCCACCTCCACAGCCCAAAGCCCGGGCCACCCGTGTATTTCTGGATCAGCTGCGACTCCGTCTTCAGCGCCATGTTGCGCTTCTGCTACCTGGGTCGTCAGACGTTGACAGCGAGGTTGTTCGAGACGCTCCTCCTGTCCGTTGCGGAAGCCGTGAACATTTGGGACCGGTCAGGGTCATGGACTCATAACCCTTTGTTAGAAATGTGGTTCCAACGTGGCCTGACCACGTCCTAAGGTGCACAGCTTTTTTGGGAATCAGTCTTAGACAAAACGTGTGCTTTCTTGTCACCACACGCTATGTGAGCAGAGTTCTGACGGAATGAAGAAACACCCGAAGTTCGAAGAGCTGGAATCAATTTGGGTTGGTTATTTGGACAAGGACCACATCAGCAAAGTTATAGTGCTAGTGACAGGCTTTCCGTGCGTGATATGGACCACCGTAGTGCAATTCGGAGTGCATCATTGGTTTCTTCCCCTGACAGAGCACCAACGTGAGTGACGGGCGTCCAAAGCGCCCTGAGCCCCAATGAAGCACCAGAATGCCATTGCGAAGCATACATGGCTCCAATGAACCATGGAATATTGCTGCTAGCATCCCCCAAGGGGCGCCTTAGCCATGGTTTGCGTGGTGGGAGTCGAACTGGTCACCGCCGGCTTATTTTTCCGGCCTGTATAAAGTCTGACGTCCAAACCCAGACGGCCAGCACCACCTTCCAACTTTGACAGACCACCTTCCTCCTCCACCTTCCTCAATTCTTAGCCAATTTCTGCGATTCAAATTGCAGTTGGGTCAGCATGTCCTCTAGTTTTTGAAACATTCATCCACACATACAATCTTGTAGTTTAAAAGGATCCGGAGCCATCGCCCTGGAAAACAATCACCCCAGGACATGGCATGGGGTCATTTGTAACACCCACAACCTGCTCATCATCCTCTCCACCTAACTCCTTGCATTGCCTCGCGGCTCCTTGCCTCTGTCATCACTTTTCAGTGATTCCTCATGCCGCATTGCTTCTGCCTGCTTTCGTCGTCACGCTCTCAGCTTCTTCCATTCTTCTGACGGTTCCTTACAGATCTCAAAGCTCTTAGAGTCTCTCCTGCTTCTCTTGCTCCTCCTCATGGCTTCCTCGTAAGGTCACCCTTCCGCCGCTATCTCTGCCTCCCGAAGCGTGTTCAACATCTCCTCCTCTAGCATCTGCATATTCTCCAGTCTGCTCCATTCACATCAGCGCCGTTCTCCAACTCCTCTGTGCACCTTTGCCATGTCATTTCCTCAAGCAGCCCTCTAGTGCAACCTCTCTGCCTCAAAGCACCTCCATTCCATCATCCTCCTACTGCAGTTGCTCCTGTTTTCCATCTACCTCTATCTGCTCCATCTGTTTCATAAGCATCACCTGGCTTCCTCTGACCTCATCCACATTATCTTCTCTTCAATTTCCTCACCATCAACCTCATCCGCTACATCCTGCACATCAGCATCCTCATCCTTACCTGCTTCATCATCCTCTTCATCATCATCATCATCATCATCATCATCATCATCATCATCATCATCATCATCATCATCATCATCATCATCATCATCATCATCAATGCACGTGGGTCTTCCCATGCACCCAGCTCATCATCATCATCCTTATTCCGCTTCTCCACTTGGCATCAAGGATCTACACGTATCATTACCCGTTTTGTGGTGGCCTTTGTCCACACTGTCCCATCAATCAGCGCACGTGGTTCCATTTATGTGCCCAGTTATCCGTCAACAAATCAGCAATGAGCTCTCAGCAATCAGCACCTGAGGCCAGATACTCAAGATCTTCACGTGTCAACTGCCCATCTTCGTCATGACCTGCACCCAAACTGGAAATAGATTTCTCAGAGCACATTGGCTTCTGCCTTCCCCTTGCCACATCCTACTCACCTCTACTCATTCACATACCGTAATGTTCCGTAATTTTGTTTTTAGTTTTTTTTGGGTGTGAATGTGCCTTTTTTGGATACGAGTTCAATATTTTTTGCTTTTTCACAAAAATGCAAAAACAATTCGTGTTGGCCAAGCCGTCCTGCTCAACACCCATGTGGACAAAAACTAACCGGCATCGTGCGCCATCCACTCATTTAGTCCCAATCACCCCAAATTCATGCACTAATATATCTGTCTACATAACACATTTTTGTGTACACGTAGATTCCGAGTACCTTCCTTGTACTCACCCATACATTATGGTAACTTTCATAGAATATTCCTAGTCTGATTAGAGGACAAAGTCACATAATGAAGTTTCTTCCGTGTAACTTCCACATGAACTTCCACATGAACTTACCCGTTAAGAGCTTTTGAAATAATCTTGGCTGTGTCAATGATTTCCTGTCACTTCTATGAAGTTTCTCGACCTTGTACACAAGTGTACTCTTGTATTTCATTGTCATTCTCACTTATGTCCACTCCCTTGTACACTCCCCTCATACACTTTCTACTGGCCCAGGAGGGAGGAGACGGTGGGGGGGGGGGTCCAAAGGACAAAAGAATATGAGACAAGTGTCCGAAGGAGTGTATCACTAAACAAGTAACGTTACGTTGAAAGAATACATTTGTGTACATAACAACTTATCACTTCTATGAAGTTTATCCTCCTTGTATGCAAGTGTATGTTTTGTATGTCACTCTCATACTAAATATTGTTAACTTCCTCATACACTCCTTTCATACACTTTCCACTTGACAGGGGAGGGGAGGAGGGGTCCAAATGGCAAAAGTGTACGAGGCAAGTTTATGAAGGAGTATATGACTGAACAAGTGACGTTACGTTGAAATGATACATTTGTGTACATGATCTCATATAGCCTGTATGATGTTTCTCCTCCTTGTATCCAAGTGTACTTTTGTATGTCGCCATCATACAAAATCTTGTTCAATCAGTCATACAATCCCCTCATACACTTTCCACTTGACGGGGGGAGGGAGTTGGAAAAGGGGGGTCCAAATGACAAAAGTGTATGAGACAAGTGTATGAAGAAGTGTATAACTTAACTAGTGACGTTAGGCTGCAATTAAACATTTGTGTACATGATAACCTGTCACTTCTATGAAGTTTCTGCTCCTTGTACACAAGTTTACTTTTGTATGTCACTGTCATACCAAATTTTGTTCACCTCCTTATACAATCCCCTCATACACTTTGTACTTGACGGGGGGGAGGGGGTCGGGGGGGTCCAAAGGGAAAAAGTGTACGATGTAGGTGTATGAAGGAGTGTATCACTTTACAAGTGACGTTACGTTGAAATAATCCATTTTGGTACATAATCCCATATAACTTCCATGAATTCTCTCCTCCCTGTACACAAGTGTGTTCTTTTATGTCACTGTCATACCAAATATTGTTCACTCCCTCATACAATTCCCTCGTACACTTTCCACTTGGCGGAGGGAGGGTGGCCAAGGAGGAGTCCAAACAACAAAAGTGTATGATGCAGGTGTAAGAAGGAGTGTATCACCAAACAAGTGATGTTAAGTTAAAGTAAAATATTTATGTACATGATCTCACATGACCTCTATGATGTTTCTCCTCCTTGCACACAAGTGTACTTCTGTATGTCACTATCGTACAAATTTCTGTTCTCCCTCATATACTCCCCTCATGAACTTTTCACTTCATGTGGGAGGAAGGCGGGGGAGGGAGGAGGGGTCCAAAAGACAATAGGATCACTAAACAAGTGTATGAGGTAAGTGTATGAAGGAGTGTATGAGGTAAGTGTATGAAGGAGTGTATCACTAAACAAGTGACGTAATATTGAAAACGTACATTTGTGTACATGATCACCTACCACTTCTGTGAAGTTTCTCCTCCTTGTACACAAGTGTACTTTTGTATGTTACCGTCACATTATCTTTTGTTCACCCCTTGATACACTCCCCTCATACACTTTCCACTCAACCAGGGGGGGAGGGAGGGGGCGGAGGGGCGGAGTCGGAGGAGGGGTCCAAATGACAAAAGTATGTGAGACAAGTGTATGACAGAGTGTACTGTGTAATAGGTGACGTTACGTTGAAATGATACATTTGTGTACATGATAAACTATCACACTTGTGAAGTTTCTACCCCTTGCATACCAGTTCACTTTCGTATGTCACTGTCATACCAATGTTGGTTCACTCTCTCATACACTTTCCACTTGAGGGGGTGGAGGAGGGGGTCGGGGGAGGGGGGATTCAAATGGCAAAATTGTACAAGGTGAGTGTATGAAGGAGTGTGTCACTTAATAAGTGAAATTACGTTGAAATATTTTATTTGTGTACATGGTCTCATATAACTTCTATGAAGTTTCTCCTCCTTATATGCAAGTGTACTTTCGTATATCGCTATCATACAAGATTCTGTTCACTCATTCATGCACTCCCCTCATACACTTTGCACTTGGTGAGGGGGGGGGGGAGTGGGGGTCCAAAAGACAAAAGTGTATGAGATAAGTGTATGAGGGAGTATATCACTAAACAAGTGACGTTACAATGAAACAATACCTTTGTGTACATGATTTCATATAACCTCTATGATGTTTCTCCTCCTTGTACACAAGTGCACTTTTGTTCGTCGCTATCATACAAAAATCGGTTCACTCCCTTATACACTCCTCTCATACACTTTCTACTTGACGGGGGAGGGGGGAGGTGGAGGGGGGTTAAAAAGATAAAAGTATATGAAGTAAGTATGTGAAGGAGTGTATCACTAAATAAGTGGTATTAGATTGAACCAAAACATTTGTGTACATGATCACCTACCACTTCTGTGAAGTTTCTCCTCCTTGTACACACGTGTACTTTTGTATTTCGCTGTCATACAAAATTCTATTCACTCTCTCACACACACCTCATACACTTTTCACTTGACTGGTGGGGGGGAGGTGGGGAGGTCCAAAAGACAGAAGTGTTTGAGGTAAGTGTTGAAGGAGTGTATCACTAAAGAAGTAACATTACAATGAATCAATAATTTGTTTTCATCAAGGAAATTAAACAAAACATGTATAGACAATACCACCACAATGTGCCTCTCTAAAATCCTATAAAATTATACACACATAACAACATCTATTGTACACAGGTCCTCTAGTGTATGAAAGTTACCTGATTAACTCTAACTCCACCCACTCTTGACAATGTGGCACGAAACCAAGAATCTCGCATGTATTTCTCCTTATGAAGGTAGAAAGCGAGAAACGTGCAAAAACTCGATAGACCAGTACTTTTCACACGGCACGGAGTCGCACCAGTCGCTCTCAGCTAACAAAACCCTCCAAAACAGAGCTTTACCAAACAAAAACTAAGTTACAACCCAGGGCAATTACGTAGTAATTAGGAAACGGGAAAATTTTACAAAATCAGGTGTGAACCTAAGTTACACCCCTATTTTTTTTTTGGACCATGATATTATGGAACACTACGGTATGTGGTTCACACCCGCGTCCTCTACTCGAGTTGCACACCACTTCCTCTCTAGTTGTACTTTCCTCGTAAATTTTGGTGTGAGCGTTATGGTTAATCGTCCCCTTTTAATACACTACAATACCTGTGTAAAGTGCAACATGTTTAAGTATAGTTCCCAGAATCTTACATCAAGATGTTCACTTCTTTTAACACTAGGTCTTTAGTGGAATTCAGAAAGTTCATTCCATGTTTCTGAATTGAATTTGTGTGGTTGAAAAGGAATTTTCATGCATTGTAGTTTTTCGTAGGAAGCCTACATATGTCCCTTGAATTTTGCATCAACTGTTTTGTCTGTCGTATTCCTCTTCCATAAAGTGTGTGGTCCATAATGCCTTGTTTCATTTGAGAAACATCCATATGACGACTTAGGGCAAATTCGAGATAGGGTGAGGGTCACCATTTGCTCGAAGATGTCCCCCCTGCCCCTCCCCCCTCCCCCCCCCCTGCAAACCCCCCTAGTGTATTGGGGGAGTGTATTGGGGAGTGTATTGGGAGGACAAGGTTTTTTCGGACTTGTGTAACAGCAGGTCAGCACCTCCCTCCGAATACACTATTATTAATAAGAAGGCTCCCTCAGCTACACTATTCAATACACCACCCCAATGCACTTTTAACTGCTGGGGGGGGATCTGGATATAAGGACCCCCCTCCCCCCCTGATGTGCATGTATATCTTGTGGGAGTGTAGCTGGGAGTGTATCTGGTAGACAGAAAAAAAGAAACTTGTGTACATCTACATTTACTCATGAACCGTCGGTTTCAAGCATCCGACATCTCTCCCTTTGTCTATGTAACCAGCTATAAAGCTGTACATGAACAGTTTAGTGTACTTGGACTCCGCCACAATGGGATCCCATGTGGACCCCTCTCCCCCCCGCAAAACCCCTTAGTGTATTGGGGAAGTGTATTGGGGAGTGTATTGGGGGAAAGAAGTTTTTTTGGACTTGTGTTATGGCAGGTTCACTCATCCATCTGAATACACTAGTTCAAAAAAGAAGGCTCCCCCAGCTACGCTCTCCAATACACCAACCCAATACACTTTTACCTGTTGGGAGGGGGGGATCTGGATACAAGGACTCCCCCCCCCCCCCCCCCCCCCGAAGTGGAAGAGTGTATTGTGGGAATGTAGCTTGGAGTGTATCTGGTAGACAGGAAAAAAACAGACTTGTGTACATCTACATTAATTACTCGTAAGCCGTCAATTACAAGCATCCGACGTCTCTCTCTTAGTATTTTTAACCAGCTATAGGGCTGTACACAAACAGTTTAGTGTACTTTGACTCCGCCACAATGGGATTTAAACTGGACCCCCCTCCCCCCCCCTGCAAACCCCCTAGTGTATTTGGGAAATGTATTGGGGTGTGTATTGGGGGGACGAGGTTTTTTGGGACTGGTGTAACAACAGGTCAGTACCTCCCTCCAAATACACTAGTTAAAAAAAGAAGGCTCCTCCAGCTACTCTCTCCAATACACCACCCCAATACACTTTTAACTGCTTGGGGGGGGGGGGGGATCTGGATA
>SZWC01026548.1:13843-26308 GCA_023375785.1 Penium margaritaceum
GCCAGGGTCACCACTGTGCACGCTGCGCGTGCGTCGTCTGGGTGGCGCAACCGCAGTCGAAGGTGCTCGTGAGGCCAGTGGGCGGAGACGCCCACCTGGTCCACGGGAGTAGCCCGAGTCTGAGCTGACCGACGGTTCTGGCATAGGGAGGGCAGGTGTTGTCTCTGGAGACGCTGCAGGCGTGGGCGAGACAGGCGCGGCAGGCGCGGGCGAAACAGGCGCTGCAGGCACGGACGAGACGATCGCGGCAGGCACGGGCGAGACAGTCGCGACGGGCGCGGGTGAGGCAGGCGCCGTAGGCGAAGAGGCGGCAGGTGCAGCCCCGACAGGCGAAGCAGGCGCTGCACGTGCGGGCGAAGTAGGCGCTGCAGGTGCGGGCGAAGCACGCGCTGCAGGTGCGGGCGAAGCAGGCGCTGCAGGTGCGGGCAAAGCAGGCGCTGCAGGTGCGGGCGAGGCAGTCGCGGCAGGCGTAGGCGAGGCAGTCGCCGTAGGTGCTGGTGAGGCAGGCGCGGCAGGCGCAGGCGAGACAGTCGTGGCGGGCGCAAGCGGGGCAGGCGTAGAGACTACAGGCCCGACAGTAATGATGGCCGTGTCAATGGTGGCCAGCGACGGTCCCACCCCGGAGGCACCCCGGACGGACTCACCCTGTGGGGTAGACTCCCCCATCCGACGGGAGGCCTCACAGGTGGGAACGTGAGACGCTGCCTGGGTGAGAATGGCAGACAGGTCGCGGTACGACAGTGCCTCAAAAAACAGCGCGTCGCGCGACTCAACGATGCGGTGGCGACCCGCATCCCAGAAACGCCACGCTTTGGAGCGCGAGGAGACACCGAGGAAGGCACACATCCGGCCGCGCGGAGAGACCTTGGACCCCTGCTGGTCCTCGGTGTACCAGACACAGGCCAAGGAACCCCAGACGCGAGCAAGCCTGAGGTCCGCACGGTGACCGAACCACAGCTCATACGGCGTGACGTGGTCCGGCAAGGGANCGCTTTGGAGCGCGAGGAGACACCGAGGAAGGCACACATCCGGCCGCGCGGAGAGACCTTGGACCCCTGCTGGTCTTCGGTGTACCAGACACAGGCCAAGGAACCCCAGACGCGAGCAAGCCTGAGGTCCGCACGGTGACCGAACCACAGCTCATACGGCGTGACGTGGTCCGGCAAGGGACCATGCGGGAGGCGGTTCCAGACCCACGTCATGTAGGCGAAGCCCTCGAAGGCGAAGGACTCCGGGAGACCGCACTCAGCGCGCATGGCGCGAACCGCGTCCTCCATGGTGCGGTTCCAGCGCTCGGACACACCGTTCTGCTGTGGCGTAGCAGGGGCCGAGAGCTGGTGACAGATACCAAGCTCGGCGAAGTGAGTGGTCAGCTCACCGAGATACTCACCGCCGCGGTCAGAGCGGAAGGTGTGGAGGGAGTGACGAGACTGACGCTCGGCCATCACGAGCCACAAGCACACGGCTAGAGCGGCATCACTCTTGTGGCGGAGGCAGTAGACCCACCGCATGCGGGTGAAGTCATCCGTGAGTGTAAGAACATACCGACCACAGTCAGCGACAGACTCGACAGGGAGAGGTCCGAGGAGGTTCGAGTGGATAAGCTCCAGGGGACGCTGCGCGCGAGTGACTGAGGCAGGGTAGGTGCATCGATGCATCTTACCCTGAGCGCAGAACAGACAGTCGGTCTTGGGCGGCTTCTCAAAGGAAGCCGCGTCAAGACCGAGAGCGGGCGGTGTACGAATGAGCCTGGACATAGTGTCCGTGCTCACATGACACATGCGCCGATGTAACAGGCGCTGGTGGTCAGGAGACAACACCCCCGTGACAAAGACGCGGGCAGATGAGCAAGGGGAAGAGTCAGGAGTAGAGCAGCGCACGATGCGATACAGGTCATCCACAACAGAGGCAGACAACATAACCGTGGAAGTGTCAAGTGTAGTGATCGTGGCATCATCAATGGAGTGGTGAACGGAGAGACCCATCCTCGTGCACGCACGGACAGAGAGCAGGCTGAGCTCGAGATCAGGCACGAAAAGCACGTCAGAGGGATACACGGGACCAGACGGACCATTGAACCGTACGACCCCTGTCCCCTGAACAGGTAGTGACTGCCCAGAACCTGTCCGCACTGACCGAACAGACCCAACAAGACCAAGCACGACAAAGGCGGTACGGTCGTAGGTCATGTGGTGAGTGGCCCCTGAGTCAATGATCCAGTGGCCACTCGCCTCATGACCTGTGGTGGTCACGGTACAACGAGCAACGGAGCACGCTGCCTCTGCTGGACGCTCAGCAGGTGTGGCAGGACAGCGGGACAATGCACGACGATGCGACTCATCCAACCACTCTGTGCTGTCAGACTCATCCTCACCAGGCGACTCAGCCCCCCCACAAGTACGACCATGTGCCACAAACACAGACGGACAGTCAGTCTGTGGACCACTGGGCTGTGACAGCACACTCGCACCTCCCTGTGAGCGAAGTGCCAGCAGTCGACGTAGCTCCGCGATGGTCTGGTCCCTCGGGTCCGGCGTGGTACTTCCCCCGGATGGCGG
The DNA here is from genome assembly GCA_023375785.1 of Penium margaritaceum. Lineage (NCBI taxonomy): Eukaryota > Viridiplantae > Streptophyta > Zygnematophyceae > Desmidiales > Peniaceae > Penium > Penium margaritaceum. The sequence continues at coordinate 16,402 of SZWC01026548.1, forward strand.
AGGATCTGCCGCCGGTGCTGCCCCCGAGGTCGCTGCGGCACGGGCTGCTGCTCCAGTGCGGATCCGCTCCTCGTGGGCTGCTTGAAGACCACGGGTGATCCTCGCCCAGTCAAGCTCCTGCTGACACTCAGTGTAGCGATGAGGTCCGCCGCAGTTGTGGCAGCGGACCGCCCGTCCGGTGCCACCGGAAGGCTGCTGCGGTCCCCTCTTCTTCCTCCCCTTCTTCCCCTTCACGTCTGCTGCACTGGCTGTCGGAGTAGCATGGGAGGAAGCAGGAGAGGCAGAGGTGGAGCTGGTGGGGGTGAAGGTGGACGACGGTGTGGAAGGCGTAGAGGACGTCGCTCCCACTGCTGCTGCGGCCATGGCGCCCTGCCGATGCGCGCGGGCTGCCTCGTCAGTTGTCGCGACCTGGATGAAGTAGCGCTGCGCCCAGAGCAACAGCTGCAGGGTGTCGGACATGGACGCGAGGACGTCTTGGTCGAGGCGGGAGAAGGTGTCAGTGAGCTCGGGGCGCACTCCAAGCATGATGGTGTCCAGCGCCCAGAGCTGAGAGCCGCCTCCGGTGCCCAGACAAGTGTACAGGCGCATGGCCCGACGCCAATAATCAGCTGTTGACTCCGAGGATCCCTGATGAAGGGAGTGGAACTCGCGAAGGCGCGCTGACCGGGTCGCGTGAGTCTCTGCTGCAAAAAGGGTCAGCGCCAGCTCCCAGCCGCGGCGCGGGTCTGCGCCTGCTCCTGTCCCAGGCGCGCCCAGGAAGGGGCGGAAGTCGACCACTGTCTCCTGTGGAACTGCGTACAGCAGTCCACGAATGGCACGCGCTGCCATCTGGGACTGGAGCGGATCAACCATCTGGTACTGGCTGTGGTAGTAGGGCCAGACTCCCTCTGAGTCTGCCCATACCTGAAACAGCACCTCCCAACAGTCAAACCCCGCCTTGCTGTCGTAGCGAGGCGGGGAAGTCTCGAAGTCTTTGGGTCGTCGCTCCGTGGGGAGCTGGACCTCTGGTGGTGCTAGGAAACGTCATGAAAGGCATCAACGCTGCTCCTCCAACGGCACCCGAGACCTGACGCGGGTCGGTCTGCTGCTGCTGCTGCTGCTACTGTCCCCTCGGACTGGGCGCCGGTGTCTCAATGCGCAGGCTCCTCATCTGCTCAGTCAGCCGGCGAAGCGTGTCCTCCCCAGTGGGAGGTGGCGCCTGATCCCACTCCTCGACCATGGACTCTCGTCTCTGCGCAGGGGCGGCAATGGGGCCAGCAGACTCCTGGGCCGATGGGGTTGCCTCTCTCTCTCTCCTGGGCTGATGTCTCGGTGTCCCAGACAGAGAGACCAAGGCATCGCGGATCTGTCGCAGCGTAGCTGACTGCTCATCCTGGCGCTGGCGGAGTGACGACTGCTCCACCAGCAGGAAGTCAATCGCCTTTGAGCGTGGGCTGCGGCCCCCGCTCGTGACGGTGTCCTCCAGCTCCTTGCCCTTGGAGCTGCTCGGCTCCATGCTGAGGTGGTGCGAAAGTCGTCCGAACGCAGAACCGTCAGCGTTTCTCGCCGATTTAGGACAGTGGAAAAAGTTGACCTTCTGACCAAAAAATCGGCTAAGTGCTGAAAATTTAAAAATTTAAATTTTCACCACTAAAAATTGAAGGTTGTCCAATTGAAGCGAAATCTGGACCACAGAGGCGTCTGAGGATGCTGAAGACAATGGTGAAATTTTCGTCTTCAAAGAGTGGGGAAAAGGGCCAAAACGACCTGATTTTGTGCTCAGGCCGAAAAAATGAAAAATTCAAATCAGTGATGGGGAATGGTGAATGCTGGAGGCTACAGAGCTCCAAATGAGGCGAGGAAGGGCGCGATGGAAAGCTTGAGATCTAAGCTTTCCAACGAGCCATAGCGCACTACTTTTGGTGGCTATTTGAGTCCGGCACAGGCGGGTGAAGAGAGGATGGCGGCTGACGCGATTTGCGTCTGCGGCTCCTCCACGTCCGTGCGGCTTCCAGGAAGCTGCACGGCTGGAGTCAGCACCTACAAAAGGTACTGGTGCCTCTGGTGCCTGAGTGGCCACGGCNCACTGCTGCTGCAGCTGCTGCGTCTCTGCTGCGCAGCACGACGAGCACTGGCTCGCCTGCTCTGATACCATGAGAAGATTCCAGGAAGCTTCCTAGCCTTTCTGCCTGCTAGCCTGACAGCACGGGTCTGGCTGGTTGACACACAGGTCATGCAAGGGACAGCAAGGGTAGGGAGAGACACGTGCACTTGTATCTCAAGCTTCAACTGGAGTAAATACAGAGAGAAATAACAAATGACAGGTCCACAACATGAATAGCCGCCGTGGCTCACGGCGGGTGGCGCACACGGCGGTGCCTGTCAAACCTGAACCGGCCCAAAACCACTGTTTTGGCCATAATTCTGCGCACAAGGGTCCAAACGGAGCGCCGTCTGATCCTACGGATGCACAACGAAAAGACAGACACAACGACTGGTCACACGCCTACGTCCGGGAACAGCCGGAGAGTGTAAGAAAACAAACATGTAAATCAGCCTGGCAGGGCTGTCCACCGAGAAAATCCTGAAGACCTCCATGTTGGTTTTTGTGAGCTTGCAGTGACAAAGCCACCGCGTGCTCTGATGAAGCAAGGGCATCCCCTGCTGCCGTAGGATCTTTTATGCCCAGCAAGCATGCCTTGTACAGTATGTTGAGAAACTAGCGGAAGCAACAATTATGGAGTTGAATCTTGTTAAAAGTACAAGTATTGTACAAGGAACAACAGCNATCAAGGCCGTCAGAGCAAGGGTCTCGGCACAGGCACCGTCGCAACAGTGAATGGCCTTCAGGATGTCAGGGCGTCCTCCTCCCAGGCTGGCAGGCCTTGCCAGGCTTACAGGGGTCTTGGAGGGATTGACCTCCTCCCAGGCTGGCAGAGCTTGCCAGGCTTACAGGGATCCTGGAGGGATCACCAGCATCGTCCTCCACCCGGGCTGGCACAGAAGTGCCAGGCTTATAGGGGTCTTAGAAGGAACTCCAGCAGCATCTTGGTTGAAGGTGCTCTGGTGCTAAGGCATGGAGCCTTGCACGTGGTGTTGGAGTGATGATACTAGCGATGCTGGGATACTGAGAAGTGGCAGGACCTCCGCCTTTTATACTTGAGGTCCAGGCAAGTTGACCACCTAAACGAGAAGCTTCCTTCAGATTGTTCAGGTCTGCTGCCACCTCTGCCTTACTCTGGAGAAGCTTCCATCCAATGGAAGCTTCCTTCAGTCCTGGGCTCTTACTGATACCTGTGCTGCTCCAGGGAGAAGCTTCCTCCTTTAGGAAGCTTCATCAGGTCTTCAGGTCTTCAGGTGAAGCTTCACCTGAAGGTTGCTTGTTCATCAGGCTTTCCTATGATGATCGTTGATCTTGTAATGTTGCCGCATCATGCCCGTTGATCAGGGTCCACCTGAAGCTCACACCAGATTGGCCCATGTTGGTAGAAGGGGCCTTGGCTCCATGCATGAGGCTGCTGATGTAGTGGAAGCCTCATGTTCAGGGTGCATGATGCTTGCCCAGTCAGCTACAGGACTCCCTGACCAGGGTGGCTGTGCACTACTATGCAGCAAGTAGCTCTCCTCTTCCTGAAGTCAGCTTAGGGGCATGCGCGAGCCTCTTGCGCATGCCAGTACAGTATTGTGCGTTTCAAGCCCTTTAGGCCGCTCTAGGGTTGGATGCCACAATCTGTCTGGCGTGTAGGGAAGGAAATTCCCAGTCGACGTGGACCCAGGAATCCACCGTAAAATCCGTAACTTTCCGTACAATGCTCCGAATACAGTACCGTCTTCACCATATCGGAGCTTGGCGCCAGCGCAGTAATCGCTTCACTCAACACTCCCCCTCGATTGATGCGCTGGTGATTCGATAAAGTGTCTCACTTGTGTGCTCCTGAGAGTCTGCTTGACTCATTGTACCTCGAAGTGCCCTTGAAAATGGAGCCGACTCGTGGCCTCGGTCAATGGTAAGAATCTCCGAACGTTGAAGATTGAATGTCAGCTGCTCGACTCCAAAAGAAGAATGAGGCCGTTGAATTTGTTTGAAAAAACACGATTGGTCTTTTGGGCTCCACTTGGGTGTAGGCACTCCGTTAGGATTTTTTTTGGTGACTCTGTAGCTCAAAACATTCGAGCACCACCTTTTTTGGCTCGTTTCTCGCACTTCCGGGACTCCCGGGAGCCGTTTTTGGGTTTGGAGCACATGGGTGACCCCAAAAAGGCTTCGGGTGAGGTCGGTGTCACTTCACCACTTTGACCCTTTGTGGTTGCTTGGTGGTGAAGCAAAGATTCTCGAAGGCATGCACCGTGCTTTGCATGCACGTGCGTTCGGGCGGTCCTGTGCGAGGTGGCGGCTGCATAGCGGGGCCACTTTGAGGACCACCTGCTGGGACCGCTGTTGGGACCGCCGATGTGAGCAGTGGCATGGGGGAGTATATAAGGCTGGTGCCTTAAGTCATACCACAACTCAAGTTACTTCTCCCCCTGTCATGTTAGCCAGCTGCTCCTGTAGTGCTTTGCCCTGCTACTTTGCTGAGGAGACTTTGTCCACGGCTGCTGCTCTGGAGGCCCTCTGCCATGGCTACCTTGTCTCCAGCCCCTACGACCAGTTCTTGGTCGTTTTTGAGTTTCCTTCTTGCGAGTAGGGCGTTTCTGCTCCTCTGAGACAGCCATGCCGGCTGTTCGTCGCGTCACTTCGAGTGTCTGGCCGTGCCAGTCGCGCTTGTGTTGTTTCCAGCTGACACAGGAGAATCGATCGCGTCGCACGATGCTGCCGCCGTTCTTGGTCGTGGCCTTCCGTGCTGGCTGCTTCCACGGCCGTTCCGCTGATTTCTTCCGTCGAACTTGGAGATCACAGCTCGTCGCTGAGGAGAGCAGCCGCCGCCTCCATTTTTTTAATTTTTTTTTTAGCTCGTACGCAGCTCGCGGGTTGCGCGAGCTATTCGCGAGTAGCTGTCCCTTCGCCTTTTTTTTTTTTTTTTGTTTGCTTCTCGCTCGGGCCCACCTGCCATGGTGGCAGCGTGGCTCTCGCCTCCCTGGGCGACTTTGCGAGAGGCCCTGCCGTCACGGCAGGGCCTTGCCGCAGGACAGCCCGCCGTCGCGGCAGGGGCCTCGCTGAGGTCGAGCCTGCCGCCGCGGCAGGGCTTGCTGTGGTCGAGCCTGCCGTCGCGGCAGGCCTCGCTGGCACAGCTCGCCATCACGGCGAGCTCGTGCGAGGTCCGCTTCGGACCTCTCCCCTTCCCCTCGCTCAGCCGCTGAGCTGGCCTTGATGGGGATCCATTTTGCTCACGCAAGCGAGCGAGTTCGTCCTTTTTTTTTTTTCGGATGTCCTGTTTCGCTGCGAGCGAGCGATTTCTTCTTCCTTTTTTTTTCGCCAGATCGCCCGGCTGCCCCTTTCCAGTCGCATTCTCCGCCGGCTGAGGACAGAGGACTGCATCAGGTCAGAATTCGTAACTGACCTATTTCAGTACCAACTGAGCAGCAAAGTAAGCTGCTCCCTGGAACTAGCTCCCATGGCTTTGTTTTTCTCCCACTGCTCCAAACGCACAGTGTACACGCAGCATCTGCCGCTCCTTGATGTTGATGGAGGTTGCTCCAAATGATGATGTCACCACTCTCGTCGTTGAGAGCGGTCAAGTCCACCTTTTGTAAAACAGCTGCAATAAACGTTGATGTAGATGTTTGCAGCAATAACTGCTACCAGCCGCTTCTCTACAGTTGCAGAGCGCCACTCTGCTGCCGTTGTTGATGGAGCGGCCTTCTTCCAATTTATTTTTTTTCGCCATCTTGGCCCACTGACATGCCGTAGTGGCTCGCTAGCTGCGACAACATTTCGCGACCGCAGTGCGGTGGTCGCATTCAGCGCTGGCCGATCAACGAGAAGCTCTATCGACCACCATTATTTTTTTACCTTTTTTTCGCTCCGTTCCAAGTGTGCATTGCGAGCGCCACTTGTGCACATGGACAAGAACGACAGCGGCTGCTTCCGTCGATGACGTCATCACCCCGGGCCTTGGCAGGTGGTCAGACCAATTTTGCAGAAAAAAGGCCTGACGAGAGCAGATGCAAATTTTGCAGTAACATCTGCTGCTGTCACGAGTTGCAGCAATGGACTCCGCCTCCGTAGACAGTGGTCGACATCCAAATTGAGGAGAAAATTACGGCTGCCTTTGTTTATCTCCTTTTCTCCCCCTTGCGGATGCAATCCTTGATGCTTTCGGATGAATTAATGGCAGGATGAAGAACCCGTGGAGAGGTAGTCCAAATCACTTCCTTTATTCCAGAGATTCTCTCCCCCTCCGGCCTCCTCCCCCTCACTGGTGAGAGTCCGGATCATGGCGGTGGCGCTCAAGATCCCGCAAGTCTGCTGCCACTTAGTTCACTAGAGCGCGAGAATCTCCACCGGCACTGCGTCCGTGGAGAATTGCTCTATCACGCATGCCACCTCCATGAGATGGGCTCATTGCATCCGTAGTTTGAGTCCAACTCGCATGCCACCTTGGTTGAGGTGGGCTTACTGCCTCCACCTGCCAACACGGCAGGAACGTAGTTCGTGGAGCACAGCTCCATCACACATGCCACCTCCATGAGGTGGGCTTACTGCAACCACCTGCCGACACGACAGGATTTTTTCTTGTGTAGCTTTGCTCCTTTGCAAAGGTTACTTCGAGGTCCGTAGAGGACCTTTCAATCCTCTTGGACATTGCATGCGTCCGAATGCCATTGAGTGGTAGCATCGGCTATTGAGTGCAACTGCTGGATTCCGGGCTGTCGTCGCAGCCACCTCTTTGAGGACCTTTTTTTAGTCCCTTTCTTTTTTCTTCCTCTTCTTCTTCCGGTTCCTCTGCTGCACGATGCACGCTACATGGTGGGTAGTGGAGATGCGGAACAGACAAGTCGGGTTGTTGCTGAAACACTCAGCCATGTTGCCATTGTGTTGGTGCCGCTGACTTGTTGGTCGATGGTGGTGAGCTGATTTGTTGCTTCCACCTTGCTGCCTCTTTTGCCGATGACATGCCGAATCGTTGAGAGCAGTGATGCTCTTCATGTCAGAATGCTGCTCCTCACAGCTCGTTCTGAGAGCGAGAGAAGTGGCATCGTCTGTATGGTTTCTCTTCTTTTGTAGCTTTGTCCAGATCCTCCTTGGCGACTCGTTGCTTTGGCCCTGCTTCACTACATAGTGTAGCAGTTGTGCACTCCATCCTTTCACGTACAGCCGTTGCAAATTTGTTGCTTGCCGTGGTTCCTTGGCAACTTCCGACGTTGTCGATGTGCTTTCCTCGCGTGATTGATGAAAGCGAAATTGGACTGGGCCAACTGCTTGTGCCAAACATTGGCACTACGCCGTGTTCACGGTTTGTAGACAAGCCAAAGGCTTTGCTTGCGGAGCTGCAAGTTCCGGGCGTTGCTCCACTGCCTCGTCCGGTGTTGCTTTGGCCACCGTTGCTTGCTTTTGCATGCCTCCAAGTGCAGATGCAGCTGATGGCGTCGCTCGAGACATGACAAGCTCCGAAAATGAAGGAGCAGATGTGACTTTCGTCAGCAATGGTGCTTGCGCTCTTTGGCATGGCTCCCCTTGGCACATGTGATTGTACAGTTGCGACGGTCAAGCCACCCATGTTTGCATTTGAGAGATGCATGCAAATGCAGTCGCACACATCTCTTGCTCCTGTTGGCAAAGGAGCTCATGTGCACTAATCTGCTGCTGAGTCACCGTGCTTCCATCTTTGGAATCACTTCCTCCCTTTGTCATTTGAGGAACAATACACAGTGGTCCTGCTCCATGTGACATCAATGCACTTGATGATTGTGCCTTGAACTGTTGCACAATGTTGTTGCACGCAGATGCTTGCAATAACACCTATGCTAGGATGACCGTTTGTGGCATGACCAGTGCCACTCCTGCTTGCGGCGGTTGCACAGTTGTTGCTGGCTGCTGCACCAACGAAAGGTCGATTTTTCGCTGTATCTCCTCCATCTGGTACAGCTGATGATGAAGTCCAGACATCCCAGCTTCATGCTGCTTTCGCTTGCCCTTCCAAAGGAGAAGTGCAAGTTTCTCATATAACAACTGTTGCCGCATGTCTTCCATCGCACGTTCATAAGTTTGACGTGTGGTGGTAACTTGAAGCGTGTACAACGCTTCTTCTGCAAACGCCTTGGCTCTTCAACTCCTAGCGTCGGCTCTGCCACATGGAAGCTGTCGTCTTAGCTCATGGGCAGACTCGGTGGCACGGATGGACGATGAGAAGGTACACCTTTGGCACCCCTGTTCTCCATCTCCATCGTGCTCTCCTCTTCAGTGAGTTGTGCAGGTAGACCGTCGCCTTGGACGTCTGTGATGCACCTTGCTGAAGGAGACACCTGATGTCTCCGACATTCGCTGGAGTACTCCATCTCCATAGGAGTTGCAAGAAGCGGTGGGACCGCTCCTCCAGCGGGTACAGGTTCTTCTTGGGCTGCAAAAGCATGCAGCACTGGTGCTTGGAGCACATACTGAGCTTGTGTCATGGGTGGAACAATCTAGGCAGGTTGTGGCCGCTCAGCCACAAATGTCGGTGGCACGCCTCCTTGAGGTGGTGAATATGGTTGCACCAGTGGAGATAGGGCTCCGTGCATGAGTGGAGGATGGCTTGCTTGAGGCAGATGTGCAGATGATGCGTATGAACCTTGTTGCCACTACATCTGCTGCAGCTGTTGCTACTGGTTTTGAAGCTGTTGTTGTTCAAGCTGTTGTTGCTGAGCCCATGCCAACTGCTACTAAAGTTGTGCAATTTGGGCTGCTTGAGCCGCATGTGACTGTTGTTGCTATTGTGTCTACGATGCTTGAGCTGCATGGGTAAGCTGCTCTTGTTAACGTAGGAGCTCTTGAGCGGCAATCTGCTACCTCAGCGCCTCCCTCTCTTGCTCCACGGCTTGACGTGCTGAGGCTTCTTGTTACGCCATACGTTGCGCCTCGTCAGCCAAGCATTGCGCCTCTACGCTTGGCGTTGTGCCTGGTCTGCGACATGGCACATCTCCTCTTGGCCCATGTGCAACGCACGCAAAACTGATTGTGCAGGAGAAGCTGACCAAGCGTTCTCCTCTTCCATGTTCTCCTTGCTTGCTGCATAGGTGGAACGCCGACCATACGCATCTCCAAAGTGGCGTCAACTCCACCTCTTGCTGAGCGCCTCTACAAGGATGGTAGAGAAATCTCCACCATAGAAGCAGTCTACTGTTGCTCTTGCTGCTGCACTTACTGAGAGCACCACCTACTGCTCTCATACCATGTTGAACATGGTATGCTCTTCGTCTTGTGCAAGCCGAACGGCACAAAGGTCGGCCTTGCTACATGCTTAAGAGAAGGCGAATATCGCTCCTCCTCAAGCTTGTACATGGATGCTGAAGGACTGCTTCACCAATCCACATTGCTGCTGCTGTAGCTGCTGCTGCTGTTGCAAGAGCACTGGCCAGACAAAGAACCTACTGCTCTGATACCATGTTGGTTTTTGTGAGCTTGCAGTGACAAAGCCACCGCGTGCTCTGATGAAGCAAGGGCATCCCCTGCTGCCGTAGGATCTTTTATGCCCAGCAAGCATGCCTTGTACAGTATGTTGAGAAACTAGCGGAAGCAACAATTATGGAGTTGAATCTTGTTAAAAGTACAAGTATTGTACAAGGAACAACAGCTATGCAAAGAGCTCAGCAGTACGCTCTGACATAACTCCTGGCCCTAAACTGGGGCGCAACGCCTTGCTAGGCCATCAAGGCCGTCAGAGCAAGGGTCTCGGCACAGGCACCGTCGCAACAGTGAATGGCCTTCAGGATGTCAGGGCGTCCTCCTCCCAGGCTGGCAGGCCTTGCCAGGCTTACAGGGGTCTTGGAGGGATTGACCTCCTCCCAGGCT
>SZWC01026549.1:0-17395 GCA_023375785.1 Penium margaritaceum
TTGCATGTTGTGGGGGAGCTGCATTTACCCGGGTGCTGATCCTTAGGGGGCCACCGTGCCGGTCTCAGCCGTGCATCGGTGAGTAGCCGCCCTCGGTTAATTCCGAGTGGTCGGGCTCGACCCCCGGATGGCGGCGCTCACTCACCCGAGCTCGTCGCTCGTGGTGGGCGAGCGCTCACCGGTCCTAGTCTCGCTCGCTCCCCCTTACTCCTCTTGTCTCTGTGTGAGCTCGAGCTATGAAAACAAGCTGCCGCATCCATGGCTTCTCTCCCACGTTGTTGTTTGTTGCGTATCATACCCCCACACACCTGGGTTAGCTAGTAACTTCCTAGCAACTACTGGTGTCAGAGAAAGGGGCGGATCTCGCCCACGACCCTACGATCCTAGGCATTCGTGGGTCTCGTGGCCCTCTTGGCCACCTCAAACCACGCACGCTCGTGGACCCCGGGCACCTCTGTGCACCGCGGGCATCTCCGTGCACCCTGACCTCTCAGTGCACTCCGCCGGGCATCTCCACGCACCCCGGACATCACTGTGTACCCCGAGCATCTCCGTGCACTCCAGGCATCTTCGTGCACCCGGACCTCTCAGTGCACTCCGCCGGGCATCTCCACGCATCCCAGGCACCTCTGTGCACCACTGGCATCTCCGTGCACACCACCACATCTCTGAGCATCTCTCTGTACTCCGGATCTCCCCGTGCACTCCGGGCACCCTCGTGCATTCGGACCTCTCAGTGCACTCCACCGGGCACCTCCACGCACCCCAGGCACCTCTGTGCACTGCTGGCATCCTCGTGCTCACCATCCCATCTCCGAGCATCTCTTTGCACTCCAGACCTCACCACGCACCCCGGGCATTCCCGTGCTCCCGTCCCTCTCCGTGCACTCCGGGCATCTCCTCACACCCCGGGTTTCTCCGTGCACTCCGCTGGACATCTTTGCGATCTCCAGACATTCCTCTTGTCTCCACAGTTGCCGTCCTGGATTCACCGCAGCTTGACGGATCCCCTGACGAGGAGCTTGACTCCCCTCGGACTGCTACCCGTCACACTAGCGGCGAGTGGGAGGACCCAAGAGACTACGACCCCCCGTCACCACCAGACTACGACACTCCGCTTTGGTATCGCATGCTGGACCCCGCCTACTGGCGAGAGGACGTGGAACGGGAGGCAGCTGTACGCGAGGAGGAGATTGACAGGCAAGTCTACACTGCGGACGACCTACCGCCGTCGCCACCTCGTCACACCACAATGCAACCACCTGAGGGTACTCAGTCAACCACCGCCTCTTCCACATCCAATACTGTCGCCGGCCCATCCACCGCTACACCAACTTCTGCTGGACCAGCGCCTCCACCTGAGGTCCCAGGTGTCATCCCTGTTCTTCCAGTTCACAACGACTCCATTGGTCTGGCAGGGGCCATCCTCGACGCAGCAACAGGTGTTGCAGCTACCTTTCCTGCCACCGCCCGTGCGTGTAGGGCCCCTACACAGACGGCTGTAGGTCGTGCAGTAGACGCCTACGCACACGCAGCAGTCTCTCTGACGCTTCTTGCCACTGCAGCAGCAAACATCGCCACCCAGGTCACATCAGCTGCAACCGCCATTGCCATCGCTGCCTCTTCAGCCGCCGACGCCACCTCAGCAACTGTCAGCTCCATCCGAGCCTCTACAGCAGCAGCGGTCCTGACTCCCACTGGTGCTCACCGGGAGCTCACTCCACACGTTACCACGGGGGTACTGATTGTGTCTGCATCTGCAGCAGTGGCTGGGGTATCTGTCACTGGTCTTCTCTGCCTGACCGTGGCAGTCGCAGGCTGGGTGGCAATCCTCTTCTCCTCAGCAGCGGCAGTGGTGTCCCCTCTCTTCGCTCTGCTGCCCCGTCACTAGCTTGGTGAGCCCATCATTCTCTTTCCTTCTCTCCTCACCTGTGTTGACATTCCTTCCCTCATCTCTTGCTTGACTTTACCATGCCTGGGCCAGAAGAGAAGTTAGAGACCCTCCAAGCCGCCCTTAGTGAGGCACAGGCGGAACGCCGCAAAGCGCAGGATGAGCTAGAGCGAGAGTGCGATGCACAGCATGAGTTAGCGTCCACAGTAGCTTCATTGGTTCTAGAGCGTCTCCGCGCTGTCCCAGCTTTTGCTGTAGTCCTCCCTCCTGATCAGTCAGGATCCACAAGCATCTCAGCACCACCTACTGGCAGCGGCGCTAACACCTCTTCCTCTTCCCTCTCAATCACCGCTCGGACTCTTCCACCTGCGCGGCAGAAAGACTTTGAGACGCCGCCTCCTCAGTTCACCTCCAAACTCACCTTCACATCCTGGGAAACGCGCTTCAGCGCGTGGGCTCAGGGTGAGCTGTTGTGGGAGTACTACTCGCCCGCCAAGGCTTCCTTCGTGTCACAGCCTGCCGAGGCTGCCCGCGCTGTGCGGGCACTCATCAACGCCGGCCCCGAGCACCTTCTGGATGACATCGGTACGTACAATGCCGACCCCATCCGAGGCACCAGTGCAGACCCAGTGGGTGCCTATGCGCTCATTCGCCGCCGCAAAACTGTAACTGGGCATGCTGCCCAGAGCGCTCTCACTGTGCAGTTCAACACGCTGCAAATGAGGGCGGATGAGACAGCAGACGAGTACTGGGCCCGCAGTCTGCGTCTTTTGCGTGACCTTGGCAAGGCTGCACCAGGTCCTCTCTCTGCATGTCTCTCCATTGTGGCTGGTCTTATCCCTGAGCTGTCTGACTTGTATCTCCATGTCTCCCAGACAGAACTCGAGCGCCTTGCCTCTTCCCCTGTCCCAGCCGATTCCCCACCGGGGATTGGTCCCCTCTTTGACTTCACTGCTGCCCGTCTCACTGACTGGTGGAATGCCCTCCAAAACAAGCGCATGCATCGCGCCGCCATTGCAGCCGTCACTACCTCCTCACCATCTGCCCCCACTACAGCTCATTCTGCTGGTTCGTCTTCTCAGGCCTCTGCCCACCCCACACAGGCCGCTGGCCGCGGGAGGGGCAGTGGCTCTGGCTCTGGTCGGGGTGGAGGTCGCGGGGGCAAAGGCCGTGGGGGTGGTCGTTGCAGCAAAGGCTCAGCCACTCCTGCAACTGATGTCACTTGCTGGAACTGCGGCGCAACGGACACTCTGCGCCCAAGTGCCCTGGCCCTTGTGATGACGCATGCCTTGCTTCCTCCATGCGTGCTCACTGGGCGCGCACTGGTGTAGCCGCTTCTACAACTGCTGCTGCCATGGTAGTCTCATCGTCCACATCCTCCTCATCAGCCCCGACGACTACCCTTGCACCTCTTCAGCAGATACCACCACCGCCCAGTCCTTGGGGCTGGGTGCCACCGCCGTCTGGCCCTCCATACTACAGTCCCCCATCCTCACACTACTCCGTTCCTCACTGGAGCCGTGACGATGGTCACTACTCCGACCGCGCGTCTGACCGCTCTTCTGATTGTTCCTCTGATTGTCAAGACGAGGAGCGCACTCTCGAGCATCACCTTGCCGAGCTTCTGCACCTTTGCTCTCATGGAGGTGAGAGTGTGAGTGGCCAGTCATGTGTATCTGTCTGTGAGTCGGATGTCACTCTTCGTGGTTCCGGCTCGGGTGGTGTGCAAGGGGACCTGCCTGATGATCGTTCCTGGATTGAGCATTGGCAGTCTCACACGTTTCCCTCCCGTCGTGGTCATGTCACCTCATCCTCTGCACGTGGTACCGTGGCTGTCTGTTTGGTTCTTCCATCCACTCGTGCCTCACCTAGCCTCTGGATCATTGATTCCGGGGCCACCCATCACATGACGTCTTGTCGTTCTTCCTTTGTGTCCATTGGGCCCGTTCAGTCTGTCCGATCTGTTTGCACCGGCTCTGGTCAGCTGCTCCCCGTCCAAGGTGTTGGTGTCGTCCGCTTTGTTGGCCCTGGCGGTATTGTCTATCTGCCTGACGTTCTGTATGTCCCTGACCTCGAGGTCAGCCTTCTCTCTGTGACCACCCTTGATGATCAGGGCATGGACTTCTCGTCCAGCCGCGGCCTATGCCTCCATTTCTCTCCGTTCCTCTGGCCGCATTGTTCTTCGTGGCGTGCGCTGTGATCGCCTGTTTCGTGTGCCGCTCACTCTGCCCTCATCTTCCGCTCCCTCTGCCTTTGTTCATGTCGCGCCCTCGCTGTCGCCTGATCATGCTGATCTTCTGCATCGCCGCCTCTGTCACATCCACACTGCCGCGATCCAGCGACTCCTTCGCCTTCAGCCTGCTCACGGCCTTGACCCTGCCACATTCTCTCTTGCTTGTTCTTCCACCTGTCTGGACTGTGCCAGTGGCAAAATGCACCGCTCACCCTTCTCCACCTCTGACACCACCACCTCTCACCCTCTTGACCTCGTCCATGCCGACGTCATGGGCCCATTGCCCCAGGACTTTCTTGGTGGCCTTGGCCGGTATGTGATGTGCCTCACTGATGACTACTTACGTTACCGCTGGGTCTTTGCCTTGCGCCACAAAAGTGATGTCACCGAGGTCTTAGAGTCTTGGCTACCCCAGGCCGAGCGCGCCTGCCTTCGCCCCTTACGCGTCTTCCGCAGCGACCGTGGTGGTGAGTTCTTTGGCCCTACGTCTCGCTTTCTTGAGTCTCGTGGTGTGTGGATCGAATCCTCTGCTCCCTACACCCCCCAACAAAATGGCGTGTCTGAGCGCTGGAACCGCACCCTTGCTGATGGGGTGCGTTCCCTGCTCTCTGCCTCCGGTCAGTCTCCTCTCTTTGCCTTTGAGGCCATGTCCTACATGACCTGGGTCTGGAACCGTGTTCCCCATGGTCCTCTTCCCCACACTGTCACCCCCTTTGCGCGCTGGACTGGCCAGCGTGCGGACCTCCGTCTTGCACGCGTTTGGGGCTGTCTCGCCTCCGTCTGGGTGCCCGCTGACCAACGCGACAGTAAGCTGTCACCTCGTGGTCGTCTGTGCATCTTCCTTGGTGTCTCTCCTTTCTCCAAGGCGTGGCGATTCTGGGACCCTTCGCGCTGCCGTGTCGTTGAGTCGTGTGATGCTCTCTTCTTCGAGCATCTGTTTGAGCGCGACTTGCCCCGCTTTGGTGGGTCTCTCTCTCCTCCTCCTCGGGGTGGGGGTGGCTCTCTGCCCTCTGGGCTTGCTGTTCTCCCCTCGATGCGTCCATCCGTTCCCTCTGTTGCCTCCCCTGCCAAGCAGAGCTCCCCTCTGTCCACGTTCTCCTCTCCAGTGCTCTCACCCTCCACGGCACCATTGGACTCTCCCGGTCAGTCCTCTGGCTCCTTTGGCTCCCCTACCGCCTCTCCTGCTGGCTCATCCTCTTCCCCCAACCATGGTGCAGTCTCGCCGACTCTCCCTATCTCCTCTGAGCCCCCTCCTGTCTCCTCCTCTCCACCTTCTGTGCAGCGTTCTGCTGCCCCATTGTCCTCTGTGCGTGCTGCGTCCATTCCTCCAGTCTCCCCCTACACGCGTGGTGGACGCCTACGCGCTCTTCCCTCTCAGTCGCACCCTATCGTCTCCGATGACCCTGGTCTTCGTGCTCTTGGTCTTACCACTTCTGGCCTGTCTGCCGTAGTGTCTGTTGTACACCCCGGCACTGCCCTTGGTTACTCTCTTGTCGAACAGGAGTTCCACTCTGCTATGTCCTCTTCTGTGGCCGGGTACGTTGCTTCGTGCTTTGCTGCCGCTGGCCTTTTCCCTCTTCCTCCTGAGCCACAGACTGTGCAAGCAGCCCGCACGGCCTCTGACTCACCACTATGGGAGCAGGCCATGAAGGCCGAACTTGATGCACTTCTTGACCACGGTGTGTATGAACTCGTTGACCTCCCACCGGGTCGCAAGGCGGTTGCCGCCAAGTGGGTGTATCGTCGCAAGCTGAACCCCGACAACACAATTGAACGGTACAAAGCTCGCCTCACCGCTAAAGGGTTCTCATAGATCCCTGGTGTCGACTTTGACGAGACCTTTGCCCCAGTCGGTCGCTACACCATAGCCAGGGCTCTCCTCAGTCTTGTTGCTCAGCATGTCTGGGAGCTGGAACAGATGGATGTCATCAATGCCTTTCTCCATGGCAAGTTGGACAAAGAGATTTACATGGTCCAACCACCCGGATTCTCTGACGGCACCAACCGGGTTTGGCGCCTGCGCAAGGCAGTCTATGGTCTCAAACAGTCCCCAAAGTGTTGGAACCAAGAGATCACGGCCACTCTTGAAAAGGGTGGCTACAAGAGAAGCGCCGTGGATCCAGCGCTCTTTCTGGGGCCGCCCACCAAACCACTTGTCGCCATTCTTGTGTACGTGGACGACCTTCTCATTGCCTCACCCGATCCTGCGGCTGTGACCGCCGCCAAGTCGCTGCTCCAAGCGGCATACAAAATGAAGGATCTGGGACCGGCTCGTGTCTTTCTAGGCATGGAGTTGGAGCGAGATCGTGCTCGTCGTGTCTTGCATGTGCATCAGGATGCCTATGTGCGCAGCCTTGGGGAGCGCTTCGCTCCACTCCTCATGTCCATTCCCACAGCATCCACTCCCATGACGCCTGCAGGACAGCCTCTTCTGAAGTCATCTGATCTCTCACAGTTGGGGGAGACGGTTGATGTGACCGACTACCTCCGTGTCATTGGCTCTCTGATGTACCTCGTCACGACCACACGTGCGGATGTAGCCTTTGTTGTGAACTTCTTGTCTCAATTCTCCCAGTGCCCTCGCGAGCGCCACCTAGAGGCGGCATTGCGAGTGGTGTGGTATGCCCTCTCTACTCCTCGTGTTGGACTGCATTTCTGTGCACAGCCATCTGTTGTGGTAGATGGCTTCACCGACAGTGATTCGGCACATGATTCCGATGCTCGCAGCCGTACAGGGTACATCTTCCTGATTGGTGGCACTGCAGTCTCCTGGAAAAGTGGCAAGCAAGGATGTGTGGCACGCAGCACTACTGAAGCTGAGTATGTTGCTCTGGGTGCAGGCACTTTTGAAGCTGTCTGGCTGTGTCGTCTGCTGCAGCATTTACGTGTTCCCATCCGCTGCATCACTCTGCGCTGTGATAACCAAAGCACAAAAGCCATTGCTGAGAACAGTGGCATGCATCATTCATGCACCAAACACATCAATGTGGAGCATCACTTTGTTCGCGAATGCATAGCTGCTGGCATTGTCCGAGTCGCTTGGGTGGATACACGGTCTCAGAGAGCTGACTTTCTCACAAAAGCCCTAAGTCGCAATGTCTTCAAAAGTGATGTTCATTCTGTGGGTCTCATCAGTCCGCATGATCCAGGCTGATCGTTTGGTGTGTCTCCCACTCTTATCTCTCGTGATCACTTCTTGTGATTCCCTCTTGTGTGTTCTGGGTTACTTGTCTGCGGGCCATGGGGGAGTGTTGAAGTTCGTTGGCCACTCACAACTCTGTGCCCTCTTGCCTCTCACACTGTACACACACGCATGTACAGATTAAAGTGACAATGGGATCACCTGGGGAGATGGCCGGTACGCCTATGCTGGCTGAAGCCGTGGACGCCCCCAATTTGCTGCCGGACCCAGGGGTGCTCTCTGGCACTTACATAACTCTTTCATGATTCTTCATAGCTTTCTGATGCGATATATGCTAGGGCCCGTACATTCTCACTGCCGTGCCCTGCGTCATGTTATCTTGTTTTGCATGTTGTGGGGGAGCTGCATTTACCCGGGTGCTGATCCTTAGGGGGCCACCGTGCCGGTCTCAGCCGTGCATCGGTGAGTAGCCGCCCTCGGTTAATTCCGAGTGGTCGGGCTCGACCCCCGGGTGGCGGCGCTCACTCACCCGAGCTCGTCGCTCGTGGTGGGCGAGCGCTCACCGGTCCTAGTCTCGCTCGCTCCCCCTTACTCCTCTTGTCTCTGTGTGAGCTCGAGCTATGCAAACAAGTTGCCGCATCCATGGCGTCTCTCCCACGTTGGTGCTTGTTGCGTATCATACCCCCACACACCTGGGTTAGCTAGTAACTTCCTAGCAACTACAAAGACAGTGGTGCCCATGTCTTTTGTCGTTCGAGCGAAAAAGGGAAAAAAAAAAGGCAATTGTACCCACACCCTCGAAGTCAAACTTTGCCGACTTCGAGAGCGAAGTGGGCGACGCTGACACTGGCATCGCCGATGTCAGACGTCACCCTGTCGCGAGTTTCGGAAATCGCAAGTGCGAACTCCAAAACGCACGACAGGGTTCGCCGCATCTCGTAAACCCTCACGAATAACCGACAAACCCCCTAGTTACACTAGGGGGGTTAGGGTTAACATGCAAACCCACTAGTAAAACTTGGGGGTTAGGGTTTTTTTTTCTTACTTGTCCGGGCATCTTTCGGGCCCCGCGGTAGCGGGGCCCGGCAGATTCCCTTTCTGTTATCACACGTGCCCTGTATATCGCAACCCCCCCCCCCCGAAAACGGACAAACCCCCAAGTGACACTCGGGGGTTTGGATATTGTTTTTCTTCGCGCACGATGGGCATCTGCTGGGCCCCGCTACTGCGGGACCCGGCACATGCCCATCGTGCACTGCATCCTACAAACCCCCCCAAACCTACGACAAACCCCCTCGTTTGTCATAGGTTCAGGGGGTTGGGCAGGGTCATCGCGAGCTCGCAGGGAGGATTCGCCGCGAGCTCGCGATGACCGGCGAAGCTCGAAGTCAAAATCGTTGTCGAATGTGATATATGCATGAAAAACATATCAGCCGTGCCCATTTTCGCTCGCACGACGAAAAACATGGGCACCACTATCATCATTTTTTAAGACTATTGTAACAGACGTGGGCTGTTTTGCAACTAACTTTCAAAATGGAGGTAAGCCCTCAGAAAGTGTAGTCCAAGGAGGCCGAGTGACTGGCCGCCTCAGCCATTTTGGCTGAGACGCGTCACGTCGAAACGGACGGGGTCGTCATAGGGCACGGATGTAAAACATGCATCCTAAGCCTAATCATTCCACGTGGCAGTGCCACGTGGAATAGGACCCTAGCAGCATCCTATGAGTGAGTTAGGAGTGACGCGATGGAATCTCCATCGCGGCACTCCTCTTGCCTTGATTCCGACCACAGGAATATTTTCCAGGCTAGAGTCGAGCTGGACTCTAGCCCGAAGATATTTTCCGGATGCTGACTCCTTGACACGTCCGCATCGAGTTCCCGAAATGCGGGGAATACATTGAAGGACCATTTTTAACCCTAAAAATGGTTCGCACGCTACATTTCTCCCCCTTTGCTGCGAACCGTCCCGGTTCGTCCTTGCTCAAGGAGGTTTTATCATTGCGTACTGCATTCATGCAAACCATGCAACAAAAATCATGCATATGAGCACGTTTGTGAACTCTTGTCATCCGCAAGACTCTTGCGTCACGTTCACGCACAATCAACCACTCTTGCGTGGTCTTTGTGATCTTTGATCACTTGTTTACAACACCTGTAATTGTGGCATTTGTGTTGAACACGCGGTCTCCGGCTCTTGCCAAGACCATGCCATTGTGGCATTTGTCTGTTCTACACGAGTGTTGGTGATTCTTCACTGAAGATCCGTCACTCTCGTGTATTGTCGGCATAGTTGATGCCTTTTGGGACGTACATTGTCAACAATGTCTTGCCAGTTTGGAAGAGAGGATCGAAAATGAATTTTGCCCACATTCGGTGTGGTCAATGTTCAGCCAACTGTTGTGGTGACGCTTCCTCCCCCTTTTGCAAGGAGCGTCCCTGCGACCAATTAACCGGGCTTCCCCGCGAAAACCGTCCAGGTCCACACAACACTTTTTTCATGCCGTGCGGGCATAATCTCTTCCTAGGGGTTGCTATCGAGGTGGTACCTCCCCACAACATCGTCTGTACGTGCAATCCAGGGTTTGGAAATCAGTCCTCTTGGGTTGCAACCACGTGTTCATGACCACGCGTAGGTCATTCGGACCCTTGTTCGGCACCTGTGGGTTGGTTGGCTGAACTCAACCAAACTCCACTAAGCCCATGCGACTTGCATGTCTGCTTGATCTTAGGTTTGGGAGGCACCAAGGGCCTAAGAAACGGGTGCTGAGCACACTTGTTCTCCTTTTCAAAGATTGCGCTCATCTTTGAAGGAGGCGGCAATGGTCGTCTGGCAAGCGCAGTTCTCACATTTTGTCATCAGACACGACAATGCTCCGACCTAGATGATTTTTCATCATCTCCTCATTTCTGTATGAAATGGATACCACAGGTTGCCGCTCATGTCCCTTTCGAAAGCGGGTCGGCTTTCAATCAGATGATTCGAGATACACCGATCTCGCTTTCGTGAAAAAAAAACTTCCACGAACAAAGTGTTCATCACATCATGGCCACCGAGCGGGTGAACTATGATTTCTAACCATGGTCGTGCTTATGTCCACCTGTCGGGTGACAAATCCATGGCTTTGCGAGTGAACACTTGTAGATCAAATCCTGTGATCCCATAAACTGAACTGTCAGTTCAATTCTGTTTGGTCTTGGAATGCAAACGGCATGCAAGACAGGGCCACACACGGACCCGGGTAGGCAAGGTCGTACATGGACAACAATTCCTGAGACGCCGTCTCAGAGATTGTTTGCCAAGTTGCATAAAATCGTTATGCATTAGTAAAACTTTGTCGAGTGCAACCGGCACTCCCACAACCACATCACTTGGTTGAGGAGCCTTACGACTAGGCGTGTTGAGAGGATACCGTCCTCAGTTTCGTTCGTCAGTGAATGTTACAATAGTGACATCCCGAAGAACCTTTACTGCATTCGGCAGTGAATAGAAAGTGGACCTTCCCCAATGACATGGGCATCTGAAATGCTTTGTCATGACCTTCCAGGTCCATGGGGTGCGATTCAACTAGTCCGTAGTTGAAAGAGTCATCCATTTGAGGGTAACGCCCGTCAAAGAGACATTTGGATGGCCTTAGAAATTTCCATTCATGATCTCAGACGGAGATCATCTTGGATTCAGAATGTAGAATCTGAACCATGTTGGTAGATTGCAGAGGCACTATCGGTGCCACTTCATGCTGTCGGCATGATCGAAATCCATCTGCATGACTTCGTTAGACCACAAGTTACACCACACACATGGTGCATCATCAGAAGTCGTGAGGTTTTGTCCAAAACACTTTTTCACATTTGGGTACGACACTCTCATCGTTTTGGTTAGTCCCAAACTGAAAGATGACTCGTTCCGTGGCCAATCGGACCAATGAGGTAAAAGTACCAACATGCGACTGGCATGTAGCTTTTGGCTGAGCGGTTGTCTCCACGGTCATGAGCATGAGGTGCAACTCATGGCCCATGACTGGAGCCAACTAGGTCGTAGTTGGTTCAAAGGAAGCTATGAAATGGTCATAGTACCATGAAAATCTGGCAGTCAAAATGGGCATCGCCCGTGCGCCACTGAGACCTCAGAGCTATGAGACTTTCGCCAAACAGGAGAAAGAAATCATGTCACAGACATCGGTCCACGCACTCATGCCTGCCAGTGGCCGTGAAATATTCACTTGTCGAGTGAATACGGCCTGAAGGTGTCGCCTTCGGTACTCGTGTTTTCTTTGTGTTCGACATTCGGTCGTACACGTTAGACGCCAAGATGCGTCGTGTGTTGTCTTTGACAATCACACTGTGATGTATCAAGTCGTAGACGTCACACATAGAAGGGCACTTCCTCCTCAATGAGGCATCCACGGTCCTGTTTGGAGGTCGTCCGTCATAGGAGCATATCCGTTGTCCTTGGCTTTTGGACGTGGATGTTGATACAAACTCGTGGACCTTTCGATCGTTGGTACCGGTCGGGTACCATACTTCGTATCATTGGTACCGGTCGGGTGCCATGATTTTCATCGTTGGTACCATTCCGGTACCAGAATTTGTATCATTGATACAGGTCGGGTACCAGAATTCTACCGATCACTTTTTGAGTGATAAGGTGTGAATGGTTTCTCCATTCGTACGCACACAAGAACCAATCTTGTGCTTGTCACATTTGTTGTGGCCAACCGTGGCCCGATGGCCGCATCTGCCATGGCTGATTGTGTATGATAACTCGGATGATTGCGGATGTACACCGGTGCAGGACTCGAAACCGTCGAGTCCTTAAGGCATGTCGTGCCTTTTTGGGGAGACTGTTTAAGATCTGTTTATCACACACCCGGTATACGAAAGTCCTGGTTTGGCCTTTCTGAGGTCCAAATCAACGTGGTGACGTATGAGTTTCGTGCATTCACCATTCATGGTGTCGCCATGATGTGGATTGACCATGTGTCGAGTCGTCAAACGATCACGTTCGCAATAGTCACTCACCCACCAAACGACTTGTTCGGTCAGATGATGACACCATTGTTCGTCCACGAGTTATAGATGAAGTTATCGGTTGCTCTCCATCTTGATGCCGTAATCGAGGCATCAATGATCCACGAGCGAGTTCCACGTGCATGTCGTGCACGTTCTGGAGACAACTCTGGTAGGTTCGCATGAATCGCATACCTCCGTTCATCCGAACGATGTATGACTTCGTCCCTCAATGTGGCTCTTAAAATCTTCAACACCTAGTTGACGGTGTTGTGGCCATGATATCTATATGGGCTCTTCAGCCGCCACAACTAGTGTCGTCTTGAATCAGGCATGTCGTGCCCGAATATCACAGTCCTATGCATGATGATCCACGGGTCATCGGTCACATGTTGTGATTTACCCTATTATGCAAGTCGTGCATGTTGTAGAATC
The DNA here is from genome assembly GCA_023375785.1 of Penium margaritaceum. Classification (NCBI taxonomy): domain Eukaryota; kingdom Viridiplantae; phylum Streptophyta; class Zygnematophyceae; order Desmidiales; family Peniaceae; genus Penium; species Penium margaritaceum. The sequence continues at coordinate 12,711 of SZWC01026549.1, forward strand.
GAGTGCGTAGCCGACTGGGCTTTCAAGAATGAGTAATACGGAAATCGTCCGTATTTGCATTTGACCTTGTAACAAATGAGGTCCACTCGTTAGGCAATGTCCCAAAACTTTCTCCGGAAGTGTTTTCGCCGTACTGCTGTCGGCAGGAGTGCCAAACCGTGACATATTTGCTGAGTGTGTGAGGAACCGAACCACGAAGANTTCTGGAGACAACTCTGGTAGGTTCGCATGAATCGCATACCTCCGTTCATCCGAACGATGTATGACTTCGTCCCTCAATGTGGCTCTTAAAATCTTCAACATCTAGTTGACGGTGTCGTGGCCATGATATCTATATGGGCTCTTCAGCCGCCACAACTAGTGTCGTCTCGAATCAAGCATGTCGTGCCCGAATATCACAGTCCTATGCATGATGATCCACGGGTCATCGGTCACATGTTGTGATTTACCCTATTATGCAAGTCGTGCATGTTGTAGAATCGAGTGCGTAGCCGACTGGGCTTTCAAGAATGAGTAATACGGAAATCGTCCGTATTTGCATTTGACCTTGTAACAAATGAGGTCCACTCGTTAGGCAATGTCCCAAAACTTTCTCCGGAAGTGTTTTCGCCGTACTGCTGTCGGCAGGAGTGCCAAACCGTGACATATTTGCTGAGTGTGTGAGGAACCAAACCACGAAGATGGTTCACGTGATGGTCACATTCAGTGCCCATGAGGCTCATCTGTCCACCATGCCATCCGGGCATCAGTTTTTTTTTTTTTGTTATCACACCCATGTATGATGTATTCGATCATGAGAATCAATTCCTTCAAACAAGGAGTTTGACTTTATGACCATTCTCGAATTCGTCGAGACGGCCTTCAATGTCCAGGCACTTAAAGTAATGCCATTGGTGCACTTGCACGTAGACCCACATCCGAGCATAAACCGTATGCTTTTGTTTGGTGAAGTTAAGCGACATGTAAGTATGCCCTGCGGCACCTCATGCATGTCAAGCTTGTGTAAGCTTGTGACCATTATGGTGTGCGTTCGGCAGCCAGCACATTCTGTCATATGTACATCCGCCACTGGCGTCGACAGTGCATTGGGTTCCACTGTTTTTTGTGTAATCGACACTGAAGCCAACAATGCCTTCAGCACTTGCGTTAGTGGTGTATTCGGCATCCACACCAAAAAGTGTAGTCGGCACTCATGGCAATAGTGTAATCGACACTAGCGCCATTTGTACGACCGACACTCCTTTGGTTTTGGCGATCGGTACCTGCGGAAATTCTTTCTTCAGAAATTGCGGGACCAAATACCGGTACTCCGTTGGTGGTGCGATCGGCACGCACTCAGATTGTGCAATCGGCACGACGGTAGTGCAATCGGCACTTGCATCAAAAGTACTCTCGTCAATAGTACGATATGTGTTTGTGTCGGAAGTACAATCGGCACTCACGTCAGTGGTGCAGTCGATACGTGCATCGACGTACAATCGTCACTCATGTCCCCGATGCAATTTACATTGTATCGTTGGTGCAACCGGCTTTTGTGATAGTGCGAGCGGCACTTTTTTTCTACAGTCAGCACTCATTTGGGGTTACCTTGGGTAGGTGATTCAACGGGTGGAAGCGACACTTACAGTGCCTCTTATTCTTAGAATCAAGAATTCGTCTCGACGTACTTCACCGTCGTGGTGGTTTTCCAACCCGGTGTAAATCACCCTGAACCACTTGTGGTTCACCCTTCCCGGAATCCTCAAACTTTGCGGTTGCCTGGGTAATTTAGGCACAGTCGGTGCTAAATCTCCCGCGTTACAACATTTTTTTAAATTTTTTTTTACGTCGAGCTATCGGCTCGTCCAACAGAGCCTTCAGCATGTCGGGCCGAGCTCTACGCTCGCTCCGCAGATCGGGCGGCGTTTGGGTGAAATGCCCAAACATTTTTTTGTTTTAGCTCATTCGGAGCTTTTGATCGCTTGTAGGATGCAACCCAAGACCAACTTGGTCAAACCATGGGTTGAAGTGGGGAAACAACCCCCGTTACGGGCGGGTGTAAAAATTTGAGTGTAGACAAGAAACAAATCTGTACTCCATAATTTGGAGCTCAGCGTGAGCCTCCAAAAAGTTTTTACGGCATCCAAATTGGATGAAGTGCGAGGAAACTGTCCTCCATTATGTGTACGGAACCCGCCGGGTCCATAAACATGGGGTATTTTGGAAAGGTGAAAAGAGTTTCCCCACAGATTCGGACTCCAGACCCTCGACCACTCTGGTCATCCACAATTGGCTGCGCTATTTGCGCACGTCTCTTCGCGCAACACTTCAATTTTCTTCACTTTGCAAAGACTGCGTCTGCGTTCCCAATTTCCCCAGACGCTGGTGGAAGGAGGGAGGAAGCTTCCTCCTCCTTCCGTTGGCTATCGGCCAACGCGAGAGGGGGAGAGGGAAGGTCGTCCCCTCTCCTCCCCCTTGGACCTGCCCCCTCAAGAGAGGACAAGAAGGATGGGGGGAGGGACGTCACACCCCCCTCGCGCCGTCGGCGCCTGAGAGGAGAGGGAGAAGGAAGCATTGCTCCCTTCTCCCTCTGTGGCGCAGTTGGCGCCTGAGAGGCGAGGGGGATCGCGGGGCATCACCCCCTCCTCCTCTGGCGCCGTCGGCGCCTGAGAGGCGAGGAAGAGGGGAGCATATCCCCCTCTCTCCCTCTCTGGCGCCGTCATCGCCTGAGAAGAGAGGGAGAGGGGGGGGGGCGTCACCTCCTCTCCCTCTCTGGCGCAGTCGGCGCCTGAGAGGCGAGGGAGAGGGGGGGCATCATCCCCTCTCCCTCTCTGACGCCGTCGGCGCCTGAGAGGCGAGGAAGAGGGGAGCATCTCCCCCTCTCTCCCTCTCTGGCGCCTTCGTCGCCTGAGAGGAGAGGGAGAGGGGGGAGCGTCACCCCCTCTCCCTCTCTGGCGCAGTCGGCGCCTGAGAGGCGAGGGGGATCGCGGGGCATGACCCCCTCCTCCTCTGGCGCCGTCGGCGCCTGAGAGGCGAGGAAGAGGGGAGCATCTCCCCCTCTCTCCCTCTCTGGCACCGTCGTCGCCTGAGAGGAGAGGGAGAGGGGGGAGCGTCACCCCCTCTCCCTCTCTGGCGCAGTCGGCGCCTGAGAGGCGAGGGAGAGGGGGGCATAATCCCCTCTCCCTCTCTGGCGCCGTCGGCGCCCGAGAGGCGAGGGAGAAGGGGGCATCACCCCCTCTCCACTTCTGGCGCCGTCTGGTGCCTCAGAGGCGAGGGAGAGAGGGCGATCTGAGGGCCGCCCCTCTCACACTAATGCGCTGGTGAAGAAGGGGGGGGGTGGTCCGCCCCCGTGGCTCTCCCTACGTACACGCCCCCTTAGGCGCTCTCGGCGCTCACGGCGGCTCTCGGCGTTCGCCGCTCGGCTCTCTCCCCCGACGGGGACGGAATCAGCGTTCGGCCGGGGATCCTCGCTCGGGGAGCGTTTTTCAGAAGAGCGACAAAAGGCCCTTTTTTTTTGTTCTTCAAGTCGAGCTGTCGGCTCGTCAAAAAAACGAGCGCTCGGCTCGATGCCCTCGTCGGGTAGCGTTCACTCTCAGGGGTGTCGCCCCTGCAAGCCCTCGCACTCCAGAGGGCCTTCGTCCATCCGACGTCATTTTGTGAAACGTCCAGCGTTCTCTCAATGCAGAGGCTCAATCGACGGACAGCGATCGTTTAAACGAAAATCGAAAGGCCCGACGGAGCTGAAATCAGACTTTTTGCGGAAGTCTGGCTCTGATACCAATGTAACAGCCGTGGGCTGTTTTGCGACTAACTTTCAAAACGGAGGTAAGCCCTCAGAAAGTGTAGTCCAAGGAGGCCGAGTGACTGGCCGCCTCAACCATTTTGGCTGAGACGCGTCACGTCCAAACAGACGGGGTCGTCATAGGGCACGGATGTAAAACATGCATCCTAAGCCTAATCATTCCACGTGGCAGTGCCACGTGGAATAGGACCCTAGCAGCATCCTATGAGTGAGTTAGTGTTGGTTTTTGCACATCTCTCATTGTGCTCTGTTGTGTCCTCCCGGCTTGTGTACATCGGCGTGCAGATGACTGACGGCGAGACGCGACGCTGATGGAGTGTCGTCCGGTGGAGCCGACGCACGCTGAGGTCTTCTCGCAGTTCGCTGGAACCTCCTCTCTCAGGCAACGCGCTCAGCTCCATCGGCAGGCCTCCTCGGCGGTCGTGCTGCCGGCGGTCATTGACACCGCATTTGCTGCTTGCATGCGTCCAGCGCGTCCTATTGCGTTCGTGTCGTCATGCACTGCCTAGGGTCCCAGTTGCATGTTGCATGGCCCTGTTCGGCAGCACAAACCATTGTGGGCATTATCTGGGTTTAGGCTGCCATAACTCATCGCTACTATTTTTCTAGCAGATTCTGACCGCACGGCTGCGTTTGCAGCGGCGGTATTATGGTATGGTCCAGTTTTCAGGCAAAACGGACGACGCCCGGGTTTTGGGCTGTCGGCTGTCTGGCAGGCCTCACCGAGAAAACCTGCCAGCCTGAACTGAGCTATTTTCTGATTGGCTGTTGAACTGAGTAACAAGCTCTACAGAGCTGGGGGGGGCCTAGAACTTGGAGGGGTCTCCCATTGTTGTTCATTCTTCATTCCTAATCAGTCACTTGCAGTTTTCAGCTGCTTTCTGGCGCTAACACTGGCGCGCGC
>SZWC01026550.1:5610-25146 GCA_023375785.1 Penium margaritaceum
CTGAATTGACTCTTGAGTGAGAAAGTGCATTAGCACAGCTTTCTAACAAGCCTAAGTACGCCTCATTTGGCACATGGAGCTGGAAGAACCACTCTGTCAAAGTTCACCTCCTGGCACACTCCTAGCCTAGCGGGATGAGCGGCAGTCACATTCTCACACAAGAGAATTACCATCCCTGCCATGTGCACAACCAATAATCTTGGTGGGGACTTTCCTTAAAGGTCCTTGAAGGTCCTCATGCCGCCTTTCTACCTTGAAAGCCGCTCCAAACCTCCTTGGCCAATAATTGTGGCCGTCGTTGGTGCTGGTAGTGCAGGAGCCATCACTTGAACCGGACCCATCGCCACCAAACCTTGAAAATCCATATCTCCCTCAAACGGACTCCGAATCGAGTGCCGTAAAGTGCTACAGAACCAGCAAAACACTGTCTATTCACTTTTTTAACCTGATGATTTTTCATCGAGCATTCCACTTTGGTCACTTTTTTTTTGGCACCATGTATCCAACATGTCATTCACTCATCACTTCCATCCTGCCTCAACTTTCTCTCACCGCGTATGATGGAAACTGGGGCAGCCCTCAGGGAGTTGATCAGGCTCACCAAAAGCCGCCTAGGCAGGACCAATTGGTTGTGAGAGGGAGTTGCAGGCTGCACAAACAGAAGTTTCGGAAGCAAATGTAGGTCTGAAGAGAATGTGAATGTCTGAATTGACTCTTGAGTGAGAAAGTGAATTAGCACAGCTTTCTAACAAGCCTAAGTACGCCTCATTTGGCACATGGAGCTGGAAGAACCACTCTATCAAAGTTCCTCTCCTAGCACACTCCTAGCCTAGCGGGATGAGCGGCAGTCACACTCTCACACAACAGAATTACCATCCCTGCCATGTGCTCAACCAATAATCTTGGTGGGGACCTTCCTTGAAGCTCCCTGAAGGTCCTCCTGCCGCCTTTCTACCCTGAAGGCTGCTCCAAACCTCCTTGGCCAATAATTGGCCATCATTGGTGCTGGTAGTGCAGGAGCCATCACTTGAACCGGACCCATCGCCACCAAACCTTGAAAATCCATATCTCCCTCCAACTGACTTCGAATCGAGTTCCGTAAAGTGCTACAGAACCAGCAAAACATCCTCTATTCACTTTTGTGACCTGTTGATTTTTATCAAGCAACCCACTTTGGTCACTTCTTTGGCACCCAATATCCAACATTCTCCCACTTTGCGAGAATAAAAATCACACAAGTCCACACTGTCCCCGCATCTGTTGAAAGCGGTCTGCTGCCAACGGCTTGGTAAGGAAGTCTGCCAGCATCATGCTTGAAGGGCAGAACTTGATCTGCACCACCTTCTTTGCCACGAGTTCGCGGATGAAGTGATATCGCAAGTCGATGTGCTTGGTGTGGGCGTGAAACTCTTGGTCAGAGCAATGGCGCTCATGTTGTCACAGTAGATTATAGTTGTTGTGGTTTGCTGCTGTCCAAGGCTTGCCAGGAGCTCACGCAGCCATACGGCTTCCTTTGCTGCTTCACTCAAGGTGATGTACTCAGCTTCAATGGAGGAGAGGGCGATGCACTCTTGCTTCTTGCTCCTCCAACTGATTGCACCTCCCCCGAGTACAAACACGAACCCACTGGTCGACCTCCTAGTGTCCAGGTCATCTCCCCAATCTGCGCCACTATAGCCGATGAGGATGGGGCTGTTGTTACCGTTGAATGTGAGGCAAAGGCTGCTCCTACTGTCAAGGTAGCGCAGCATGCGCCTAACTGCCTCCTTATGCGGCATGCCTGGATTCGCGCAAAACATGTTGAGCACTCCCACTGCTTGGCTGATGTCAAGGTGCATGCCGACTGCTGCGTACATGAGGCTCTCAATTGCTGCTTGGTATGGTACTGCTTCCATGCGGCTGCTCTCTTGCATTCCACGGGGAGTCTGTGTCATGCTCAGCTTTGCTCCCACTTCGAGTGGTGTTGCTGCTTTGCGCGCTCCTGCCATGTTGAAGCGCTTGACGATGTCACTCATGTACGTGCTCTACGAAAGATCCAAAGTCTGCTGCTGCCGGTCGCGCTTGACTTGAAGGCCAAGGTAGTAACTGAGCTCTCCCATGTCCTTCATGTCGAACCTGGCAGCAAGGGACTGTTTCACATCGTCCAAAAGAGACTTGGAGTCAGATGCAATGAGNNNGACTGCATGGTCAGCTTCACTGCGCACAAAGCCAAGGCCAGCCAGCTGCTCATCCATCTTGTGGTACCATGCTCGCGGGGCTTGTTTCAGGCCGTAGAGGGCCTTCACAAGCTTGCACACCAAATCCTCCTTTCCCTCCACCACATACCCCTCCGCCTGCTCCATGTACACATCCTCTTCGATGTCACCATTCCGAAAAGCACACGTCACATGCATTTGGTGCACCTCCCAGTCCATAGCAGTAGCAAGAGCGAGGATCGCTTGGATGGATGGAATCTTTGCGACAGGTGCAAATGTCTCATTGTAATCCACACCCTCAGTCTGTGAATACCCCTTTGCAACCAACCGTGCTTTGTACCTGAGCACCTTACCATCCGCACCACGCTTGCGCCTGAAGATCCACCGACACCCGATCACCCGGCTGCCACGTAGAGCTTCCTCGAGGGTCCAGGTGGCGTTCTTCGTGAGCGCACCATACTCCTCGTCTGCTGCAGTACTTCAGTCTACGACCTCAGTGCTGCACATGGCTTCAGCGAATGTGGCTGGATCATCGGTGACTGTGACGAAGAGAAGCTCGAGGTCAGATGACTCCGTTAGTGGAGGAACGGTGCACAGGTTCACCAGCTCCTCCAGCAGCCTGTGTTTGCTTGCAAGGCACTCAAATCGCCTCAGCGGCTCCCCACGGTCCTTTGTACTTTTGTTGATGCGTGCGGATCGTCGTGGCAGCTGCTTTATGTTGCTTTGTTGCTCCTCCTCATCAGATTTGGCTGCTGGCTCCTTCTCTTTATCAGCTCCCTCCACCTTTGTACCTTTGCTGATGCGTGCGGATCGTCGTGACAAAGGACAACTTACCGGACAAGGACTGTGATGGCATGGGACGGCACAAATCAGAGTGAACGAGTGAGAGAAGCTCATCCGCCCCCTTTCCTTCCACCATGAAAGGAGCCCAGGGTTGCTTTCCTTCAATGCAACTCTCACAAGCCGATGCACCTAGCAGCTTCACCCCCTTGAGCTCCAGACCGCGGACCATCTGCTGCATGGAGATGATGGCGCCAAAGCTGAGGTGACCGAGCCGGCGGTGCCACGGGCCGATGTCGTGTTTTCCCTCTCTTGCCGCCAACGCTGAGTCGGCTTCCTTCTCCGACGCCATGTAGAGGCGGTAAAGACCGTCCTCCTTGTTTGCTTTTGCAAGCACACGGCCTGCACGGGCAGAGATGGTGCAGCCACCATTCTCAAAGGAAACCTCCATGCCTTCGGAGATGAGAGATGAGACAGAGAGGAGGTTAGCTGCCAGCCCCGGAACATGGAGCACGCCCTTCACATGACGTTCCTTGTGCTTACCCTCAACGGAAGCACAAAACACAATCTCACCCTCCCCATCCGCCATTTGCACATGGTTGTCCCCCATGTACACCCGACGAGGCTCGACGACGGTATAGACGACGAACCACTCATGGCGACACGTCATGTGCCGCGTGGCTCCCGAGTTGATGATCTAGAATAGGGCAGTGTTGTCGGAGACGTGCAGGACCCGGATGGTTGTCACGAATCCACTCTCCCAATCTGTAGCATTCGCGGAAGCATCGGACTGTTTTTCCGCTCCCACTCTAGCAGCAAGGTCCGCCTTCTTCTTCCGGCATTCGCGTGCCCAATGGCCCGGCTTCTTGCAGTAGTGGCAGTTCCCCTTCTTCTTCCCTCCTCCGCCATTGCCCCTGGTTGGTGCAGCACCACCTCCATGACCAGAGTTGGTGATGAGAGAGACGTCCAGTCCACTTCTGCCCTCATCTCCTTTGCGCCGCTCCTCCTCAAACAGTAGGCTCTCCTCCACATCACTGAGAGAGAGCTTGTCACCACGCTGGTCCAGGGCAACAATGAGAGGAGTATAGCTGCTAGGAAGACCAGAGAGGATGGTTAGCATCAGCACACGTTCCTTGACAAGGACTTCAATCACAGCAAGTTGGTCAAAGAGAGACTTCACCATGTTGATGTAGTCAATCATGGATCCGGATTCATCCATCTTCACAGTGTGAAAGCGACGACGCACCTGCATATTCATGAGGATTGACTTGGAAGCATAAGTGGACTCCAGCTTTTTCCAAATCTCCTTTGGTGTGAGGATGCCACGGACGAGGAGTTGCTACCGTTCGGCGAGGTGGAGGAACATGGTTGCAAGGGCGCGGTCACGCTTCTCGCGGTAGGTACAGGCCTCGACAGGGGATAGGGAGCTTTCTTCTGGTTCCTTGTCCTTCTCATCTACCTGGCTCCAAAGACCCTTCTCCATCAGCACCATCTTCATGTTGTTGCTCCAGTTGAAGAAGTTCTTGCCTTTGAACTTGGCGATGTTGACGCCGGCCACCACAGAAGCGGATGTCACCATGGTAGTGCAACGTTCAACCCACAAACGGCTCTCTCACACAACAGGGTGCAAGGAATGCCTCAAGGATAAGACAAAGCCTTGTTCTAGCTCTGATACCACTGATGGAAACTTGAGCAGCCCTCAGGGAGGTGATCAGGCTCACTAAGAGGCGCCTAGGCAGGACCAACTGTTTGTGAGAGGGGGTTGCAGACTGCATAGACAAATAATGGAAGCGAATGTAGGTTTGCAGAGAACGCAAATGTAGGTTCACAAGCCGATGCACCCGGCTGCTTCACCCCCTTGAGCTCCAGGCCACGGACCATCTGCTGCATGGAGATGATGGCGCCAAAGCCGAGGTGACCGGGCCGGCGGTGCCACAGGCCAATGTCGTGTTTTCCCTTTCTCCCTGCCAACTCTCAGATGGCTTCCTTCTCCGATGCCACATAGAGGCGGTAAAGACCGTCCTCCTTGTTTGCTTTTGCAAGTACACGGCCTGCATGGGCAGAGATGGTGCAGCCACCATTCTCAAAGCAAACCTGCATGCCTTCGGAGATGAGAGATGACACAAAGAGGAGGTTAGCTGCCAGTCTCCAAATATGTAGCACCCCCTTCACACGATGTTCCACGTGCTTACCCTCAACGGAAGCACAAAACACAATCTCACCCTCCCCATCCGCCACTTGCACATGGTTGTCCCCCATGTACACCCGACGAGGCTCCACGACGGTGTAGACGATGAACCACTCCCGGCGACACGTCACGTGCCGCGTGGCTCCCGAGTTGATGATCCAGAATAGGGCAGTGTTGTTGGAGACGTGCAGGACCCGGATGGTTGTCAAGAATCCACTCTCCCAATCTGCAGCGTTCGCGGAAGCGTCGGACTGTTTTCCCGCTCCCACTCCAGCAGCAAGTTCCGCCTTCTTCTTCCGGCATTCGCGTGCCCAATGGCCCGGCTTCTTGCACTAGTGGCAGTTCCCCTTCTTCTTCCCTCCTTCGCCATTGCCCCTGGTTGGTGCAGCACCACCCCCATGACCAGAGTTGGTGATGAGAGAGACGTCCAGTCCGCTTCTGCCCTCATCTCCCTTGCGCCGCTCCTCCTCAAACAGCAGGCTCTCCTCCACATCACTGAGGGAGAGATTGTCGCCACGCTGGTCCAGGGCAACAATGAGAGGAGTATAGCTGCTAGGAAGACCAGAGAGGATGGTTAGCATCAGCACACGTTCCTTGACAGGGACTTCAATCGCAGCAAGTTGGTCAAAGAGAGACTTCACCATGTTGATGTAGTCAATCATGGATCCGGATTCATCCATCTTCACAGTGTGAAAGCGACGACGCACCTGCATATTCATGAGGATTGACTTGGAAGCATAAGTGGACTCAAGCTTTTTCCAAACCTTCTTTGGTGTGAGGATGCCACGGACGAGAAGTTGATACCGTTCGGCGAGGTGGAGGTACATGGTTGCAAGGGCGCGGTCACGCTTCTCGCGGTAGGTACGGGCCCCGACAGGGGATAGGGAGCTTTCTTCTAGTTCTTTGTCCTTCTCATCTACCTGGCTCCAAAGACCCTTCTGCATCAGCACCATCTTCATGTTGTTACTCCAGTTGAAGAAGTTCTTGCATTCGAACTTGGCGATGTTGACGCCGGCCACAACAGAAGCGGATGTCACCATGGTAGTGCAACGTTCAACCCACAAACGGCTCTCTCACACAACAGGGTGTAAGGAATGCCTCAAGGATAAGACAAAGCCTTGTTCTAGGTCTGATACCACTGATGGAAACTGGAGCAGCCCTCAGGGAGGTGATCAGGCTCACTAAGAGCCGCCTAGGACGGACCAACTGTTTGTGAGAGGGGGTTGCAGACTACAAAGACAGAAATAATGGAAGCGAATGTAGGTTTTCAGAGAACGCGAATGTAGGTTCACAAGCTGATGCACCTGGCTGCTTCACCCCCTTGAGCTCCAGGCCACGGACCATCTGCTGCATGGAGATGATGGCGCCAAAGCCGAGGTGAATGAGCCGGCGTTGCCATAGGCCAATGTCATGTTTTCCCTTTCTCCCTGCCAACTCTCAGATGGCTTCCTTCTCCGACGCCACATAGAGGCGGTAAAGACTGTCCTCCTTGTTTGCTTTTGCAAGCACACGGCCTGCATGGGCAGAGATGGTGCAGCCACCATTTTCAAAGCAAACCTGTATGCCTTTGGAGATGAGAGATGACACAAACAGGAGGTTAGCTGCCAGTCTCGGAACATGTAGCACCCCCTTCACACGACGTTCCACGTGCTTACCCTCAACGGAAGCACAAAACACAATCTCACCCTCCCCATCCGCCATTTGCACATGGTTGTCCCCCATGAACACCCGACGAGGCTCGATGACGGTGTCGACGACAAACCACTCCCGGCGACACGTCCTGTGTCACGTGGTTCCCGAGTTGATGATCCAGAATAGGGCAGTGTTGTCGGAGACGTGCAGGACCCGGATGGTTGTCATGAATCCACTCTCCCAATCTGCAGCGTTCGCGGAAGCGTCGGACTGTTTTCCCGCTCCCACTCCAGCAGCAAGGTCCGCCTTCTTCTTCCGGCATTCGCGTGCCCAATGGCCCAGCTTCTTGCAGTAGTGGCAGTTCCCCTTCTTCTTTCCTCCTCCGCCATTGCCCCTGGTTGGTGCAGCACCACCCCCATGACCAGAGTTGGTGATGAGAGAGACGTCCAGTCCGCTTCTGCCCTCATCTCCCTTGCGCCGCTCCTCCTCAAACAGCAGGCTCTCCTCCACATCACTGAGGGAGAGCTTATCGCCACGCTGGTCCAGGACAATAATGAGAGGAGTATAGCTGCTAGGAAGACCAGAGAGGATGGTTAGCATCAGCACACGTTCCTTGACAGGGACTTCAATCGCAGCAAGTTGGTCAAAGAGAGACTTCACCATGTTGATGTAGTCAATCATGGATCCGGATTCATCCATCTTCACAGTGTGAAAGCGACGAAGCACCTGCATATTCATGAGGATTGACTTGGAAGCATAAGTGGACTCAAGCTTTTTCCAAACTTCCTTTCGTGTGAGGATGCCACGGACGAGGAGTTGCTACTGTTCGGCGAGGTGGAGGTACATGGTTGCAAGGGCGCGGTCACGCTTCTCTCGGTAGGTACGGGCCTCGACAGGGGATAGGGAGCTTTCTTCTGGTCCTTATTCTTTCTCATCTACCTGGCTCCAAAGACCCTTCTCCATCAGCACCATCTTCATGTTGTTTCTCCAGTTGAAGAAGTTCTTGCATTCGAATTTGGCGATGTTGACGCCGGCCACCACATAAGCGGATGTCACCATGGTAGTGAAACGTTCAGCCAACAAACGACTCTCTCACACAACAGGGTGCAAGGAATGCCTCAAGGATAAGACAAAGCCTTGTTCTAGCTCTGATACCACTGATGGAAACTGGAGCAGCCCTCAGGGAGGTGATCAGGCTCACTAAGAGCCGCCTAGGCAGGACCAACTGTTTGTGAGAGGGGGTTGCAGGTTGCACAGACAGAAATTACGGAAGCAAATGTAGGTTTGCAAAAAACGCGAATGTCTCAATGAACTCTTGAGTGAGAAAGTACATTAGCACAGATTTCTAACAAGCCTAAGTACGCCTCATTTGGCACATGGAACAGGAAGAACCACTCTGTCAAAGTTCACCTCCTGGCACACTCCTAGCCTAGCGGGATGAGCGGCAGTCACACTCTCACACAAGAGAATCACCATCCCTGCCATGTGCACAACCAATAATCTTGGTGGGTACCTTCCTTGAACCTCCCTGAAGGTCCTCATGCCGCCTTTCTACCTTCAAAAGCCGCTCCAAACCTCCTTGGCCAATAATTATGGTCGTTGTTGGTGCTGGTAGTGCAGGAGCCATCACTTGAACCAGACCCATCGCCACCAAACCTTGAAAATCCATATCTCCCTCAAACGGACTCCGAATCGAGTTCCGTAAAGTGCTAAAGAACCAGCAAAATATCCTCTATTTAATTTTATGACCTGATGATTTTTATCGAGCATTCCACTTTTGTCCCTTTTTTTTTGGCACAAGGTATCCAACATGTCATTCACTCATCAATTCCATCCTGCCTCAACTTTCTCTCACCGGGTATGATGGAAACTGGGGCAGCCCTCAGAGAGCTGATCAGGCTCACCAGAAGCAGCCTAGGCAGGACCACCTGTTTGTGAGAGGAAGTTGCAGGTTGTACAAACAGAAATTTCGGAAGCAAATGTAGGTTTGCAGAGAATGCGAATGTCTGAATTGACTCTTGGGTGAGAAAGTGCATTAGCACAGCTTTCTAACAAGCTTAAGTACGCCTCATTTGGCACATGGATTTGGAAGAACCACTCTGTCAAAGTTCCTCTCCTAGCACACTCCTAGCCAAGTGGGATGAGCGGCACTAACACTCTCACACAAGAGATGTACCATCCCTGCCATGTGCACAACCAATAATCTTGGTGGAGACCTTCCTTGAAGCTCCCTGAAGGTCCTCATGCCGCCTTTCTACCTTGAAAGCCGCTCCAAACCTCCTTGGCCAATAATTGTGGCCGTCATTGGTGTTGGTAGGGCAGGAGCCATCACTTGAACTGGACCCATCGCCACCAAACCTTGAGAATCCATATCTCCTTCCAACGGACTCCGAATCGAGTTCCGTAAAGTGCTACAGAACCAGCAAAACATCCTCTACTCACGTTTGTGACCTGATGATTTTTATCGAGCATTCCACTTTGGTTGCTTTTTTTTTGGCACCCCGTATCCAACATGTCGTTCACTCATCACTTCCATCCTGCCTCAACTTTCTCTCACCGGGTATGATTGAGCTGGGGCAGCTGTCATGGAGTTGATCAGGCTCACCAAAAGCCGCCTAGGCAGGACCAACTCTTTGTGAGAGGGAGATGCAGGTTGCACAAACAGAATTTACGGAAGCAAATGTAGGTTTGCAGAGAATGCGAATGTCTGAATTGACTCTTGAGTGAGGAAGTGCGTTAGCAAAGCTTTTTAACAAGCCTAAGTATGCCTCATTTGGCACATGGAACTGGAAGAACCACTCTGTCAAAGTTCCTCTCCTAGCACACTCCTAGCCTAGCGGGATGAGCGGCAGTCACATTGTCACACAAGAGAATTACCATCCCTGCCATGTGTACAACCAATTGTCTTGGTGGGGACCTTCTTTGAAGCTCCCTGAAGGTCCTCATGCTGCCTTTCTACCTTGAAAGCCGCTCCAAACCTCCTTGGCCAATAATTGTGGCCGTCGTTGGTGCTGGAAGTGCAGAAGCCATTACTTGAACCGGACCCATCGCCACCATACCTTGAAAATCCATATCTCCCTCAAACGGACTCCGAATCGAGTTCTGTAAAGTGCTACAGAGCCAGCAAAACATCCTTCGTTCACTTTTGTGACCTGATGATTTTTATCGAGCATTCCACTTTGCTCACTTTTTTTTTGGCATCCCGTATCCATCATGACATTCACTCATCACTTCCATCCTGCCTCAACTTTCTCTCACCGGGTATGATGGAAACTGGGGCAGCCCTCAGGGAGTTGATCAGGCTCACCAAAATCCGCCTAGGCAGGACCAACTGTTTGTGAAAGGGAGTTGCAGGTTGCACAAACAGAAATTACGGAAGCAAATGTAGGTTTGCAGAGAATTCAAATGTCTAAATTGACTCTTGAGTGAGAAAGTGCATTAGCACAGCTTTCTAACAAGCCTAAGTACGCCTCATTTGGCACATGGATCTGGAAGAACCACTCTTTCAAAGTTCCTCTCCTAGCACACTCCTAGCCTAGCGGGATGAGCGGCAGTCACACTTTCACACAAAAGAATTACCATCCCTGCAATGTGCACAACCAATAACTTTGGGGAGGACCTTCCTTGAAGCTCCCTGAAGGTCCTCATGCCGCCTTTCTACCTTGAAAGCCGCTCCAAACCTCCTTGGCCAGTAATTGTGGCCGTCGTTGGTGCTGGTAGTGCAGGAACCATCGCTTGAACCGGACCCATCGCCACCAAACCTTGAAAATCCATATCTCCCTGAATCGAGTTCCGTAAAGTGCTACAGAACCAGCAAATCATCCTATGTTCACTTTTGTGAGCTGATGATTTTTATCGAGCATTCCACTTTGGTAGTTTTTTTTTTTGGCACCCCGTATCCAACATGTCATTCACTCATCACTACCATCCTGCCTCAACTTTCTCTCACTGGGTATGATGGAATCTGGGGCAGCCCTCAGGGAGTTGATCAGGCTCACCAAAAGCTGCCTAGGTAGGACCAACTGTTTGTGAGAGGGAGTTGTAGGTTGCACAAACAGAAATTAAGGAAGAAATGTAGGTTTGCAGAGAATGCGAATGTCTGAATTGACTCTTGAGTTATAAATTGCATTAGCACAGCTTTCTAACAAGCCTAAGTACGCCTCATTTGGCACATGGAGCTGGAAGAACCACTCTGTCAAAGTTCCTCTCCTAGCACACTCCTAGCCTAGCGGGATGAGCGGCAGTCACACTATCACACAAGAGAATTACCATCCCTGCCATGTGCACAACCAATAATCTTGGTGGGGACTTTCCTTGAAGCTCCCTGAAGGACCTCATGCCGTCTTTCTACCTTGAAAGCCGCTCCAATCCTCCTTGGCCGATGATTGTGGCCGTCGTTGGTGCTGGTAGTGCAGGAGCCATAACTTGAACTGGACCCATCGCCACCAAACCTTGAAAATCCATATCTCCCTCAAACGGACTCCGAATTGAGTTCCGTAAAGTGCTACAGAACCAGAAAAACATCTTCTATTCACTTTTGTGACCTGATTATTTTTATCAAGCATTTTACTTTGGTCACGTTTTTTTTGGCACCATGTATCCAACATGTCATTCACTCATCACTTCCATCCTGCCTCAACTTTTTCTCACCGGGTATGATGGAATCTGGAGCAGCCCTCAGGGAGTTGATCAGGCTCACCAAAAGCCGCTTAGCCAGGACCAACAGTTTGTGAGAGGGAGTTGCAGGTTGCACAAACAGAAATTACGGAAGCAAATGTAGGCTTGCAGAGAATGCGAATGTCTGAATTGACTCATGAGTGAGAACGTGAATTAGCACAGCTTTCTAACAAGCCTAAGTACGTCTCATTTGGCACATGGATCTGGAAGAACCACTCTGTCAAAGTTCCTCTCCTAGCACACTCCTAGCCTAGCGGGATGAGCGGCAGTCACACTCTCACACAAGAGAATTACCATCCCTGCCATGTGCACAACCAATAATCTTGGTGGGGACCTTCCTTGAAGCTCCCTGAAGGTCCTCATGCCGCCTTTCTACCTTGAAAGCCGCTCCAAACCTCCTTGGCCAATAATTGTGGCCGTCGTTGGTGCTGGTAGTACAGAAGCCATCACTTGAACCGGACCTATCGCCACCAAACCTTGAAAATCCATATCTCCCTCAAACGGACTCCGAATCAAGTTCCGTAAAGTGCTACAGAACCAGCAAAACATCCTCTATTCACATTTGTGACCTGATGATTTTTATCGAGCATTCCACTTTGATCATATTTTTTTTGGCACCCCGTATCCAACATGTCATTCTTTCATCACTTCTATCCTGCGTAAACTTTCTCTCACCGGGTATGATGGAAACTGGGGAAGCCCTCAGGGAGTTGATCAGGCTCACCAAAAGCCGCCTAGGCAGGACCAACTGTTTGTGAGAGGGAGTTGCATGTTGCACAAACAAAAATTACGGAAGCAAATGTAGGTTTGCAGAGAATGCGAATGTCTGAATTGACCCTTGAGTGAGAAAGTGAATTAGCACAGCTTTCTAACAAGCCTAAGTACGCCTCATTTGGCACATGGAGCTGGAAGAACCACTCTGTTAAAGTTCCTCTCCTAGCACACTCCTAGCCTAGCGGGATCAGCGGCAGTCAAACTGTCACTCAAGAGAATTACCATCCCTGCCATGTGCACAACCAATAATCTTGGTGGGGACCTTCCTTGAAGCTCCCTGAAGGTCCTCATGCCGCCTTTCTACCTTGAAAGCCGCTCCAAACCTCCTTGGCCATTACTTGTGGCCGTCGTTGGTGCTGGTAGTGCAGGAGACATCACTTGAACTGGACCCATGGCCACCATACCTTGAAAATCCATATCTCCCTCAAACGGACTCTGAATCGAGTTCCGTAAAGTGCTACAGAGCCAGCAAAGCATCATCTATTCACTTTTGTGACCTGATGATTTTTATCGAGCATTCCACTTTGGTCACTTTTTTTTGGCATCCGTATCCAACATGTCATTCACTCATCACTTCCATCCTGCCTCAATTTTCTCTCACCGGGTATGATGGAAACTGGGGCAGCCCTCAAAGAGTTGATCAGGCTCATCAAAAGCCGCCTAGGCAGGACGAACTGTTTGTGAGGAGTTGCAGGTTGCACAACCAGAAATTACGGAAGCAAATGTAGGTTTGCAGAGAATGTGAATGTCTCAATTGACTCTTGAGTGAGAAAGTGCATTAGCACAGCTTTCTAACAAGCCTACGTACACCTCATTTGGCACATGGAGCTGGAAGAACCACTCTGTTAAAGTTCCTCTTCTAGCACACTCCTGGCCTAGCAGGATGAGCGGCAGTCACACTCTCACACAAGAGAATTACCATCCCTGCCATGTGCACAACCAATAATCTTGGTGGGGACCTTCCTTGAAGCTCCCTGAAGGTCCTCATGCCGCCTTTCTACCTTGAAAGCCGCTCCAAACCTCCTTGGCCGATAATTGTGGCCGTCGTTGGTGCGGGTAGTGCAGGAGCCATAACTTGAACCGGACGCATCGCCACCAAACCTTGCAAATCCATATCTCCATCAAACGGACTCCGAATCAAGTTCTGTAAAGTGCTACAGAACCAGCAAAACATCCTCTATTCACCTATTGATTTTTTTCGAGCATTCCACTTTGGTCACATTTTGTTTGGCACCCCGTATCCAACATGTCATTCACTCATCACTTCCATCCTGCCTCAACTTTCTCTCACCGGGTATGATGGAAACTGGGGCAGCCCTCAGGGAGCTGATCAGGCTCACCAAAAGCCGCCTAGGCAGGACCAACTGTTTGTGAGAGGGAGTTGAATGTTGCACAAACAGAAATTACGGAAGAAAATGTAGGTTTGCAGAGGATGCGAATGTCTGAATTGACTCCTGAGTGAGAAAGTACATTAGCACAGCTTTCTAACAAGCCTAAGTACGCCTCATTTGGCACATGGAGCTGGAAGAACCACTCTGTCAAAGTTCCTCTCCTAGCACACTCCTAGCCTAGTGGGATGAGCGGCTGTCACACTCTCACACAAGAGAATTACCATCCCTGCGATGTGCACAACTAATAATCTTGGTGTGGACCTTCCTTGAAGCTCCCTGAAGGTCCTCATGCCGCCTTTCTACCTTTTAAGCCGCTCCAAACCTCCTTGGCCAATAATTGTGGCCGTCGTTAGTGCTGGTAGTATAGGACCCATCACTTGAACCGGACCCATGGCCACCATACCTTGAAAATCCATATCTCCCTCAAACAAACTCCGAATAAAGTTCTGTAAAGTGCTACAGAGCCAGCAAAACATCCGCTATTCACTGTTCTGACCTGATGATTTTTTTCGAGCATTCCACTTTGGTCACGTTTGTTTTGGCACCCCGTATCCAACATGTCATTCACTCACCACTTCCATCCTCCCTCAACTTTCTCTCATCGGGTATGATGGAAACTGGGGCAGCCCTCAGAGAGTTGATCAGGCTCACCAAAAGCCGCCTAGGCAGGACAACCTGTTTGTGAGAGGGGGTTGCAGGTTGCACAAACAGAAATTACGGAAGCAAATGTAGGTTTTCAGAGAATGCAAATTTCTGAATTGACTCTTGAGTGAGAAAGTGCATTGGCACAGGGTTTTAACAAGCCCAAGTACGCCTCATTTGGCTCATGGAGCTGGAAGAACCACTGTGTCAAAGTTCCTCTCCTAGCACACTCCTAGCCTAGCGGGATGAGCGGCAGTCACACCATCACACAAAAGAATTACCATCCCTGCTATGTGCACAACCAATAATCTTGGTGGGGACCTTCCTTGAAGCTCCCTGAAGGTCCTCATGCCGCCTTTCTACCTTGGAAGCCGCTCCAAACCTCCTTGGCCAAGAATTGTGGCCGTCGTTGGTGCTGGTAGTGCAGGAACCATCACTTGAACCGGACCCATCGCCACCAAACCTTGAAAATCCATATCTCCCTCAAACGGACTCCGAATTGAGTTCCGTAATATGCTACAGAACCAGCAAAACATCCTTTATTCACTTTTGTGACCTTGTGATTTTGATCGAGCATTCCACTTTGGTCACATTTTTTTTTGCACCCCGTATCCAACATGTCATTCTTTCATCACTTTCATCCTGCCTAAACTTTCTCTCACCGGGTATGATGGAAACTGGGGAAGCCCTCAGGGAGTTGATCAGGCTCACCAAAAGCCGCCTAGGCAGGACCAACTGTTTGTGAGAGGGAGTTGCATGTTGCACAAACAGAAATTACGAAAGAAAATGTAGGTTTGCAGAGAATGCAAATGTCTGAAATGACTCTTGAGTGAGAAATTGCATTAGCACAGCTTTCTAACAAGCCTAAGTACGCCTCATTTGGCACATGGAGCTGGAAGAACCACTCTGTGAAAGTTCCTCTCCTAGCACACTCCTAGCCTAGCGGGATCAGCGGCAGTCACACTGTCACTCAAGAGAATTACCATCCCTGCCATGTGCAGAACCAATAATCTTGGTGGGGACCTTCCTTGAAGCTCCCTGAAGGTCCTCATGCCGCCTTTCTACCTTGAAAGCCGCTCCAAACCTCCTTGGCCAATAATTGTGGCCGTCGTTGGTGCTGGTAGTGCAGGAGCCATCACTTGAACTGGACCCATCGCCACCATACCTTGAAAATCCATATCTCCCTCAAACAGACTCCGAATCGAGTTCCGTAATGTGCTACAGAGCCAGCAAAACATCATCTATTCACTTCTGTGACCTGATGATTTTTATCGAGCATTCCACTTTGGTCACTTTTTTTTTGGCACCCCGTATCCAACATGTCATTCACTCATCACTTCCATCCTGCCTCAACTTTCCCTCACCGGGTATGATGGAAACTGGGGCAGCCCTCAGGAAGTTGATCAAGCTCACCAAAAGCAGCCTAGGTAGGACCAACTGTTTGTGAGAGGGAGTTGCAGGTTGCACAAACAGAAATTATGGAAGCAAATGTAGGTTTGCAGAGAATGCGAATGTCTGAATTGACTCTTGATGGAGAAATTGCATTAGCACAGCTTTCTAACAAGCCTAAGTACGCCGCATTTGGCACATGGAGCTGGAAGAACCACTCTGTCAAAGTTCCTCTCCTAGCACACTCCTAGCCCAGCGGGATGAGCGGCAGTCACACTGTCACACAAGAGAATTACCATCCCTGCCATATGCACAACCAATAATCTTGGTGGGGACCTTCCTTGAAGCTCCTTGAAGGTCCTCATGCCGCCTTTATACCTTGAAAGCCGCTCCAAGCCTCCTTGGCCAATAATTGTGGCCGTCGTTGGTGCTGGTAGTGCAGGAGCCATCACTTGAACCGGACCCATCGCCACCAAACCTTGAAAATCCATATCTCCCTCAAACTGACTTGGAATCGAGTTCTGTAAAGTGCTACAGAACCAGCAAAACATCCTCTTATCACTTTTGTGACCTGTTGTTTTTTATCGAGCATTCCACTTTGGTCACATTTTTTTTTGGCACCCGTATCCAACATGTCATTTACTCATCACTTCCATCCTGCCTCAACTTTCTCTCACCGGGTATGAGGGAAACTGGGGCAGCCCTCAGGGAGCTGATCAGGCCCACCAAAAGCCGCCTAGGCTGGACTAACTGTTTGTGAGAGGGAGTTGCATGTTGCACAAACATAAATTACGGAAGCAAATGTAGGTTTGCAGAGGATGCGAATGTCTGAATTGACTCTTGAGTGAGAAAGTGCATTAGCACAGCTTTCTAACAAGCCTTAGTACGCCTCATTTGGCACATGGAGCTGGAAGAACCACTCTGTCAAAGTTCCTCTCCTAGCACACTTATAGCCTAGTGGGATGAGCGGCAGTCACACTATCACACAAGAGACTTACCATCCCTGCCATGTGCACAACCAATAATCTTTGTGTGGACCTTCCTTGAAGCTCCCTGAAGGTCCTCATGCCGCCTTTCTACCTTGAAAGCCGCTCCAAACCTCCTTGGCCAATAATTGTGGCCGTCGTTGGTGCCGGTAGTGCAGGAGCCATCACTTGAACTGGACCCATTGCCACCATACCTTGAAAATCCATATCTCCCTCAAACAGACTCTGAATCGAGTTCCGTAATGTGCTACAGAGCCAGAAAAACATCATCTATTCACTTCTGTGACCTGATGATTTTTATCGAGCATTCCACTTTGGTCACTTTTTTTTTGGCACCTCGGTTCCAACATGTCATTCACTCATCACTTCCATCCTGCCTCAACTTTCCCTCACCGGGTATGATGGAAACTGGGGCAGCCCTCAGGAAGTTGATCAAGCTCACCAAAAGCAGCCTAGGTAGGACCAACTGTTTGTGAGAGGGAGTTGCAGGTTGCACAAACATAAATTATGGAAGCAAATGTAGGTTTGCAGAGAATGCGAATGTCTGGATTGACTCTTGATGGAGAAAGTGCATTAGCACAGCTTTCTAACAAGCCTAAGTACGCCTCATTTGGCACATGGAGCTGAAAGAACCACTCTGTCAAAGTTCCTCTCCTAGCACACTCCTAGCCCAGCGGGATGAGCGGCAGTCACACTGTCACACAAGAGAATTACCATCCCTGCCATATGCACAACCAATAATCTTGGTGGGGACCTTCCTTGAAGCTCCTTGAAGGTCCTCATGCCGCCTTTATACCTTGAAAGCCGCTCCAAACCTCCTTGGCCAATAATTGTGGCCGTCGTTGGTGCTGGTAGTGTAGGAGCCATCACTTGAACCGGACCCATCGCCACCAAACCTTGAAAATCCATATCTCCCTCAAACGGACTTGGAATCAGGTTCTGTAAAGTGCTACAGAACCAGCAAAACATCCTCTCATCACTTTTGTGACCTGTTGTTTTTTATCGAGCATTCCACTTTGGTCACATTTTTTTTGGCACCCGTATCCAACATGTCATTTACTCATCACTTCCATCCTGCCTCAACTTTCTCTCACCGGGTATGAGGGAAACTGGGGCAGCCCTCAGGGAGCTGATCAGGCGCACCAAAAGCCGCCTAGGCTGGACCAACTGTTTGTGAGAGGGAGTTGCATGTTGCACAAACAGAAATTACGGAAGCAAATGTAGGTTTGCAGAGGATGCGAATGTCTGAATTGACTCTTGGGTGAGAAAGTGCATTAGCACAGCTTTCTAACAAGCCTTAGTACGCCTCATTTGGCACATGGAGCTGGAAGAACCACTCTGTCAAAGTTCTTCTCCTAGCACACTTATAGCCTAGTGGGATGAGCGGCAGTCACATTCTCACACAAGAGACTTACCATCCCTGCCATGTGCACAACCAATAATCTTTGTGTGGACCTTCCTTGAAGCTCCCTAAAGGTCCTCATGCCGCCTTTCTACCTTGAAAGCCGCTCCAAACCTCCATGGCCAATAACTGTGGCCGTCGTTGGTGCTGGTAGTGCAGGAGCCATCACTTGAACCGGACCCATGGCCACCATACCTTGAAAATCCATATCTCCCTCAAACGGACTCCGAATCAAGTTATATAAAGTGCTACAGAGCCAGCAAAACATCCTCTATTCACTGTTGTGACCTGTGAATTTTTATCGAGCATTCCACTTTGGTCACTTTTCTTTTGGCACCCTGTATCCAACATGTCATTCACTCATCACTTCCATCCTCCCTCAACTTTCTCTCATCGGGTATGATGGAAACTGGGGCAGCCCTCAGAGAGTTGATCAGGCTCACCAAAAGCCGCCTAGGCAGGACCAACTGTTTGTGAGAGGGAGTTGCAGGTTGCACAAACAGAAATTACGGAAGCAAATGTAGGTTTGCAGAGAATGCAAATTTCTGAATTGACTCTTGAGGTCCCTGAAGGTCCTCCTGCCACCTTTCTACCCTGAAGGCCGCTCCAAACCTCCTTGGCAAATAATTGGCCGTCATTGGTGCTGGTAGTGCAGGAGCCATCATTGAACCAGACTCATCGCCACCAAACCTTGAAAATCCATATCTCCCTCCACTGGACTTCGAATCGAGTTCCGTAAAGTGCTACAGAACCAGCAAAACATCCTCTATTCACTTTTGTGACCTGTTGATTTTTATCGAGCAACCCACTTTGGTCTTGTTTTTTGCACCCCATATCCAACATTCTCCCACTTTGCGAGAATAAAAATCACACAAGTCCACACTGTCCCCTTAGCTGCTGAAAGCGGTGTGCTGCCAGCGGCTTGGTCAGGTAGTCTGCCAGCATCATGCTTGAAGGGAAGAACTTGATCTTCACCACCTTCTTCGCCACGAGTTTGCGGATGATGTGATACCGCAAGTCAATGTGCTTGGTGCGGGCGTGAAACTCTGCGTTCTTGGTCAGAGCAATGGCGCTCATGTTGTCACAGTAGATTGTAGTTGCTGTGGTTTTCTGCTGTCCAATGCTTGCCAGGAGCTCACGCAGCCACACGGCTTCCTTTGCTACTTCACTCAAGGTGATGTACTCAGCTTCAGTGGAGGAGAGGGCGACACACTCTTGCTTCTTGCTCCTCAACCTGATTGTACCCCCCCAGAGTACAAACACGAACCCACTGGTCGACCTCCTAGTGTCCAAGTCACCTCCCAAGTCTGCGTCACTGTAGCCGATGAGGATGGGGCTGTTGTTACCGTTGAATGTGAGGCAAAGGCTGCTCCTACTGTCAAGGTAGCGCAGCACGCGCTTAACCGCCTCCCAATGCGGCATGCCTGGATTCGCGCAAAACTTGCTGAGTACTCCCACTGCTTGGCTGATGTCAAGGCGC
>SZWC01026551.1:2975-20205 GCA_023375785.1 Penium margaritaceum
TCTGTGTGTGTGTGTGTGTGTGTGTGTGTGTGTGAGAGAGAGAGAGAGAGAGAGAGAGAGAGAGAGAGAGAGAGAGAGAGAGAGAGAGAGAGAGAGAGAGAGAGAGAGAGAAACCTGCGCAGAGACCTCACTCACCCCCACACAAACCAAAACTGCGCCACATTTGGCAGCACGTCTCTGACACGTGCGGCATCAGGCCAGTGCACCATGCCTACATGTTCGCCTGACAGGGCAGCGTCAGGTCAAGTGACCCCACGGTGCACACACATCCTACCCTTTCTTCTTCGTCCAAACCCAACAAGGGCACCAAACGCCAGCGTGCCAGAGTGCACTGTGGTATGGGCATGGAGATGGAGGTGGAGATGGAAACGGAGATGGAGATGGAGGTGGAGACAGAGGTGGAGATGTAGATGGAGATGGAGATGTAGGCAAGGACACTTCACCACAGTGTGAAGCAGTCCATAGAAACCAAGCACCGCCAACAAACTCTCATTTCCGATGTCACAGTGCCAGATGCAAAAGTTCAAGTGACGTCGTCAGCCGACAAGAAGACATCACCACACCGACCGCCATCAAAACCATCACAACAACACCTAAAGATCAGGAGGGAGCAAAGGGAGCGGGGGAGCTTGCAGCAAGGGGGGGGGGACCTTAGCAGATTTGGAGCCCTCCTGCAATGCGAACTTGAAGCCCTGTCTCTTGAAAAGTCCCCCACCTGAAGACACCAGCACACCACCAACGCCAAGAGGACGAAAGTTTGACAAAACACAATTTCCTGTCAGGAATATTTTGACAAGCCACATCCTCTCCCACAAAAAGCTTAAAAAGGCAGACTGTCTCCCGCAAAAACTTTGGCAGGGCATTTTGTCTTCTGGGCGACACAAAGTGAAGCAGGACGGGATGCCGCTGGCTGTT
Organism: Penium margaritaceum; assembly: GCA_023375785.1. Taxonomy (NCBI): domain Eukaryota; kingdom Viridiplantae; phylum Streptophyta; class Zygnematophyceae; order Desmidiales; family Peniaceae; genus Penium; species Penium margaritaceum. The sequence goes on from SZWC01026551.1 coordinate 3,891, forward strand.
CAAAGCGAGTGAGGAGTGCAGTCTAGAGCTCGCAGCAGCGCCAACCTAGGTTCACCTGAAACCCTAACCTCTTGAAGCAGGGTGCCCTTGATGGGAATGGATCTAGAGTAAAGGGAGCGCCACTAGCGGACGGCAGGGTGCATGCGCGGCAAAAAAACTTCCTCTCAAACTTCAGAGAGGAATCTCTCCACCCTGCAGCGGACCGCAGCACCGTGAGGGTACACTGCACCCAGCAGCATGCCCACGCACTAATTGGTGTATCGCGCGCGAAGGGAGGCGCATAGAGCAAATAGTGAGAGAAGAGAAGAGAAGAGAAGGCTAGTTGGTATGGAGAGAACAGGGGATGCGAGAAGGTACAAAGAGGAAGTAGGGAAAGGAATCCCAGAGAGCAGAGAAGATAGGTTGGTGCAGGGTACGAGAAAAAACGCTCCATCCCAACACCCCATTCTATTCTCTTCCCCTTCACCCCTGCCCCCTTTCTACTGCCCCCTTCTCCCACATCCACCTTCTCAGAGGCAAGTTCACACAGCATGAGGGAAAAGGGGAAACGAGGGTGCAGGGTTTCAAATAGGGAGAGAAAGAAAGAGAGGGAGGAGGGGGGGAGGGCGGAAAGGGAGGGAGGGAGGGAGAAAGAGGGCGAGGGGCGGTGTTTATCTCCTTCATGCTTGCTGTCTCTTTTTTTCTTCTTTCTTTTTCCAGGTTCTGGTAGCAGGACCAACTCGCGCAAGGTGAATGTGTTGCCGCAGGAGAGGAAGGTGCTTTTAAACGTTTGTCACGAAACTTTGAAAGCAGCTACGCTTCCAGCATGGTCAAATGCCGGCATCGTGAGTTTACGTGCGTGGTCGAATGGCGACATGGCCACATCACGAGGCATGGTCAAATGGAGGCATGGTAAAATGAAGGCACGGTGAAATGGAAGAGCAAAAGAGATGCAACGATGGTAACGACACCGACTCGTTGAAGGCATGGTGGAGCGATGTCAAAGCGCGAAGGAGAGATGTCGTAGCATGAAGGAGAGATGTCAAAGCGCGAAGGAGAGATGTCAAAGCATGCAGAAGACGTGCATTCTCCGAAACATGCGGGCAGACCTTCACCCACCAAATCCAAAAATTCCTCCAAGAACGCCTCCGGACAGGAGAGCACCGGTGGAGATGACGAGGCAGTTGCCGCCGCCCACACCTCTGCCGGACTGCTCCAAGTCGTCGTCTTCGTCGCCGTCAAGCGTGGGGTCGTCCACTGCAGGACCCTTGCTCTGCGCCATTGTCGCCTCCTTGCCTTTCCCCTGCCTCCAACTGCGGGAGCGAGACGGCTGTCCTTCCTTCTTCTCCGCCTCTAACCCTCCCGAGACAAATGGACAGGCGGCTTTCGTTCGTGCGCTTCGTTGCGGGATAACGGACAGAGCAGGGCTCCAGGGAACGTGCAGGGCTGGCTGACAAAGGCAGACACGTGTCCTGAAAGCCAACGGAAAGGGACGGAAAGAGACACTGGACGCCTGCAGGTTTGCTCTCCAAGGGCTCAAATTCTACGGATCCCTCCGTGGGGGAGCTCTGAGGGTGCCAAAGAGCTGAAGAGCTGAAGAGCTGTACAGAGAATGGGTGTCGGACAACAAGGGTGTCGGAACAACGTCGGAAGGCGGGCGGGGCTTTGCAGGTCCGGAAGGGTTGGCCGACCGAGGCTGGCCGCGTCCTTGCCAACGCGCGACGGGCCAGCTCAGCATGAAAAGATCCATCGTGCTGACCAGTTCACGTGAAGTGCTGAACGTGCATGATCCCTCAAATTTTTCGACTTAGGCCAGAAGGTTACAAACACTAAGTGGGTGGGGAAGTCGAACTGGATCAAATAAAACATCACATTAAAATAATTATTGATAAATTATCCTGCTGTTTCATGTAAGGATAAAACTACGCGAGCTGCCTATTTCGACCCTAACTTCGATCCGGAGTCACGCCCGCCTATCCTCGCCAGTCCGCAATGCCTCAAAAGTTCCTGGTGTAGCGAAGAGGCATGTATCGGAGGCGCCATTCTTTCAGATTCCTATCTTCCATCCGTTAATCACTATGGCTACGGGATTATTTAGAGGGAAATATCATGTTGGCTAATTATTCAAAAAAATAGTCGCAATCCGAGAGTCATAGGATGCGTCCGCATTAAACTGATGGGGTCACTGAATAAGGCTTTTGACCGTTCGATATGTGCTCGATCGTGTATCGCACGGTTGGAATCTTCTTATCGGCAAGCCCATCAGGGAACGCGGCCACAGTGGTAGTCCGTTATTTGCTGCGAAGGGTCTCGTATCCTATTCAGCCACGTACGATTTGCAATTCGCGGAAAGATTGCCTTCCGTTCGGCATATCGGATCGGCAACTTCTAGGGTAGCGGTCTTCGATATAGTGGCTTTTCGAACTCGGCATAAACTAGACATGAAAATGCCTCCTCGACATTTCTTGCACATTCGCTATCGAAACAGGCACCTGCCCTCGTCAAGATTCTTGATCGACAGTCCCGGTGGGTGCGTGGCGCATATACAGCAGCGCAGATATGTTCGCCCTTCATGTAATTTTCACTTATTATAATTAATTCATAGTCTAAAAATTCATCAAATCACTTTGGAAGACCGGTAACACGAAACTAAAAATGAACGAAGAACAAGATCATGCCAAAGAAGCTCTCAAATGAATTGATTTTTTTCAGATGAATTTGTTCAGAAGAAGTTAATAGGAACTCAGGAATAGTTTTACGTATGAATCAGTGTGTATTGATCTCTTGCTCATCTCCATGAAACATGTAGAAAGACAGAATGTAAATGCTCATTTATCATCTTCAAACACAATGTAGATTTCTGTCAGATTGTTTCATAATGCCCTCTCAAGGTTTTCAGAACATGTGTGCACACTAAAATTGCTAATGCAAAATCTTAAACATTTCATGACCACTTACTAGATGTAGCATTCGAGTCTCCACATGTTACTTTGGATTTCCATGCACAGGATTTTACTCCAACTTCCTCCAACATGGTTCATTCCCAATGTAACGTGGTAGATACCAGGCCCACATTTTTTCTCTGGAGGATTAGCAACCAATGACTTGGTAGCTGCTTGCCTTTGTTTCGCCTACTAGCATTTCCCATGATTTGGGCCTCCCATGTCCTGTGGATAAATTTGTAGACATGTAAGGCACTATGCACAGTTGTGTTGACTTCACTGCGAACAAATTTGGTGCACATCCACATTATGGGGCCAGACAACTCTTCGAAATAGCGCAAGTGAGGTCACACGTTCAGCTTACAACCACCTCTCCTTAGTGGCAAAACAGCCACCTTGGATACCAGGAAGGATGCCTTGGCTAGTCGCGGAAGCAGGCGGGGGACCGTTTGGGAAACTGTCACGACGGAGAGCGTCCCGTCTTTTCAGGCATACGACTGCAACACAAGAAGATTGTTTACGCCTTGGGCTCCTCAGCCTTCTTCGCCTGTGAGGCTCTGGACGCACGCTTCTTCGCCAGAGACTCAGAACGCCTCTCGCGCTGCTCCTTGATGCGCAGGGCCAGAATCTGAGGAAGAATGAACGTTGTGCATGGGAGCAGATGGTCGGGGCACATCAAGGAAAGGGCATTGGATTAGTCTTGAAAGGAGACAAGATAATTACGTCAACACCAATGAACAGAATGCCGTCCACATTTTCTTCCTACGGTCATCAACAATCACAAAATTGGTGAGTCTTGAATGGAGCATTGGTGCCACCGATGCTCATTCCAAGGGGATCCAGCAGGGTGTGAGGGTAAGGGGAGACAGCAACACCACTTGTTCACTCACACGGTCTGAGACAGCAACACCACGTGCTCACCCTCTCAGTCTGACACAGCAACACCACTTGTTCACTCAGTCTGACACAGCAACATCCCTTGCTCACTCTCAGTCTGACACATCCACACCACTTGCTCATTCTGTCTGACACAGCAACATCCCTTGCTCACTCTCAGTCTGACACATCCACACCACTCGCTCACTCTCTCAATCTGACACAGCCACACCACTTGCTCACTCTCTCAATCTGACACAGCAACACCACTTGCTCACTCTCAATCTGACACAGCAACACCACTTGCTCACTCTCACCTTCTGGTACTCAGCAGCCTCAGCCTTGGCCTTGACGACACGCTTCTTCTTCTCTGCAACACGTGCCCTCTTGCGCTGCAGCGTGAGAGGGGTGACCAGCCGCTGGATCTTGGGAGCCTTGCTGCGCTTCTTGCCTGCCATATAAATGAGAGGGAGGGGCAGCAGCAGAACCAAAACCATGAGCGCATGCACTTGTGAGACCTTGCTGGGATGGGGCACTGAATCGGAAACTCACACACCGTCCATCTGATACGGCCACACCACACAAGGGCTGGACCAGGTTCTGCTGTAGACTTCCTCTCCCACCTCCCCCCGTCCCCACCCCTCTACCGCCTCCGCCAATGACCACCCTCTGAAAGCAGTAGACTCCCCTCTCCAATGAAAAGCACAATGCCAAAGACACAATCAACTGGACTTGGGAACAACATGGAAGTTCGCAGAGGAGCACAAGTCATGAATAGACATCTTTGTTCAGCCACACTGAACCAAGGTCTTCTGCAGTGGACGACATTTCCATCGGGTGACCGCTGAGCACATGAGGTGAGCGAATGAGCACACAAGCAGGGAACAGGGAGCATGGGTGAGGACAGCAACAGCAGGTAATGTGAGCATGTGAGCAGCCGAGCAGTTGTGCAGGTGAGAGGAAGATGGGCAAAGCAACCAATCGGGACTCACCGGTCTTCGATTCGAACTTGCGGCGGTACGTGTTGACATACTTGCGCACGTCGTCCTCCTTCGACAGATCAAAGAGCTTGCGGATCTTCGACGCACGCTTGGGACCACGCAGGCGCGGCTTCTCAGTGTCCGTCAGCCCCGGGAGGTGGTTGTCACCTGAGCCAACAGCAAGAGCAGGTGCCAGCAAGGGGACGCAAGACTGGACATGCTGTGAACCATGACAGCCCAGGAGCATCAGAAAAGGGGGGGGGGATACAAGAAGAGCTGGTGCCGATGCTGGTGCATGCTGCTGGTGCTCTACACCAGCAGCGTTGCGGTGGAAGAGCATTCAGCTGCAACCCCTCTTGACACTCGTGTCTCATTGAGGTGCATGCGAGCAAGAAACTGAGCGAAACGGCTGGCTGCTTGATTTTGGCACACACCGGATTCACTAGCATGAACATGGGCACCATGCGACATGAGGAACCAGAACCCACACTATGTGGAATACATGTTCCACAAGATCGTCGAATTTATGGTGACTGCGCACTTGAAAACCGTCGACTCGGAGAACCCAGTGCAGCAACCTGCACAACTTGCATTGTCATCCAGAGTTCAGAGCCTGTGCTGTTGCTCGGCAAGCGTGCACGGTTCACTCACCCTGCTTGACGATGGTGAGGTTGAGCACGGACAGGTCAGATGACACGATGCAACCGCGCACTGACTTTCGCCGCCTCTCACCGTTGCGACGGCCGTAGCCACGGAAGCACGGTGTGCCTGCACGAGATCGCATGCAGGAAATGCATGTGGGGAATGCATGTGTCGTGCAACGTTATGCCATGTGCATGAGGGGGCACTCGAGCTTCAAGCCATGGAAGAAGGAGCAACGATGAATGGGGGCCAGGTGCTTGAATAAAGCTTCACGAGACATCCAGAAGTTTTTTCAAGGTCACGAAGGACACATTCAGTCACAGCCATCTACAGGATCTGACACGGATTTTCACTGCACTCCTCCCTTCGTTCACCAGAAGATGGTCGGAACCACCACACACACCAGCCATGTTGGCGCACAAACAGCTCAGAGACCGCACAGACCAGCCATGTTGTTTCATGGAAGTACGCACTCTTGTACTACTTTGATGGAAGCAAGGACAAGTAGGGCATGGGCTCGCATGATGACAGCACTGGCAGATGGCTGAAAGGATTTCCATAGGAGACAGCACTTGCGGTCGCAGTCGACCACAGCGGCCAGCGCCTGTGCACCTGGAAGCCTGTACGCCTCTGCATCTATTTGTTGGTTCCCCTGCGCACCTGTGCACCTGTGCGCGTCTGTGCATCTGTGCTTCTGTGCGCATCTGTACACCTGTGCACCTGTGCACCTGTGCGTGTCTGTGCACCTGTGCGCGTCTGTGCACCTGTGCTCCTGTGCACGTCTGTACACTTGTGCACCTGTGCGCATCTGTGCCCTGTGCTCCTGTGCGCGTCTGTACACCTGTGCACCTGTGCGCGTCTGTGCACCTGCGCTCCTGTGCGCATCTGTGCACTTGTGCACCTGTGCGCGTCTGTGCACCTGTGCTCCTGTGCACGTCTGTACACCTGTGCACCTGTGCGCATCTGTGCACCTGTGCTCCTGTGCGTGTCTGTGCACCTGTGCACCTGTGCGTGTCTGTGCCCCTGTGCTCCTGTGCGCATCTGTGCACCTGTGCACCTGTGCGCGTCTGTGCACCTGTGCACCTGTGCGCGTCTGTGCACCTGTGCTCCTGTGCGCGTCTGTGCACCTGTGCTCCTGTGCGCGTCTGTACACCTGTGCACCTGTGCGCGTCTGTGCACCTGTGCTCCTGTGCTCGTCTGTGCACCTGTTCTCCTGTGCGCGTCTGTACACTTGTGCACCTGTATGCGTCTTTGCACCTGTGCTCCTGTGCGCCAGTGCGTCCATGGTTATGACTGCACCTGTGAGCCTATGTGCCTGTGCACTTGTGCTACTGTACGCCTATGGGCCTTGCGCCTGTGCGTCTGTACTTCTGTGCACCTGTGCGCCTGTGGGTGTGTGTGCATGTGCACATGTTTGCCTGTGCACCTGCCCAGCTGTAAGCATTTGCGCACGTCCATCAGGGCGCCCCTATGCCTGGAAATCTGGAAGCCTGTGTGCTCGTGTGCCTGTGCTACCGTGCACCTGAGCACCAGTGTGCACGTGTGCCTGTGTGCGCAAGTGCCCGTGTGCACCTGTGCATGTGTGCATGTGTGCATGTGTGCGCTTGAGCGCCTGTGTGCTTGTGGCTGTGTATGTGTGTACGCGTGTGCCTCAGTGCACCTGTGCACGTGTGCGCTTGTGTGCTTATGCCTGTGTGCTTGTGGGTGTGTATGAGTGTACGCGTGTGCCTCAGTGCACCTGTGCACGTGTGCGCTTGTGCGCTTATGCCTGTGTGCTTGTGGGTGTGTATGCGTATACGTGTGTGCCTCAGTGCACCTGTGCGCGTGTGCGCTTGTGCGCTCATGCCTGTGTGCTTGTGGGTGTGTATGCGTGTACGCATGTGCCTCAGTGCACCTGTGCACGCGTTCGCTTGTGCGCATGTGTGTTTGTGAGTGTGTATGCGCGTCCATCTGTGCATCACTGCGCCAGTGTGCCCGTGTGCCTGTATGCCTGCGTGTCTGTACACCGGTGTGCCTGTTCGCCCGTACCCTTATGCTCCTGTGCACCTGTGCTCCTGCGCACCTGTGTGCCTGTGAGCCTGTGAGCCTGAGCATTTGTGCGCTTGTGCACCTGTGTGCGCATGTGCGTCTATGCGCCTGTAAGCCTGTGCGCCTTTGCACCTTTGAGCATGTGCACCTGTTGCCTGTGCAAGTGTGCGCCTGTGGGCCTGTGTGCCTGTGCTCTTGTGCGCCGGAACGCCCGTGCACCTGTGGGCGTGTGCGTGTGTGCGCCTGTGCACCTTTTACGCCTGTGTGACTGTGTGCCTTAGCCCCTGTGCACCTGTCGCCCATGCACCTCTGCTCCTGTGTGCCTAAGTGCCTGGGCCATTGCACCTGTGCGCCTTTGCCCCCTGCACGCCTGTCCACCTGTGCAGCTGTGCGTGCATCCACGCACCTGTCTTCCTGAACACCTGTGCACTTGTGCACCCGTGTTTGCTCCTGAGAGCCTGCTCTTGCCCCTGTGAGCCTGTATGCGCCCCTGTGCACCTGTACGTGCCCCTATGAGCCTATGCATGCCCCTGTGAGCCTATGCATGCCCATGTGAGCCTGTATATGTCCCTGTGAGCCTGTACATGCCCCTGTGAGCCTGTAGGTGCCCCCTGTGAGCCTGTACATTCCCCTGTGTGCCTCAATGTGCCCCTTTCAGCCTGTATATGTCCCTGTGAGCCTACATGTGTCCCTGTGAGCCTGTGCATGTCCCTGTGAGCCTACATGTGTCCCTGTGAGCCTGTGCATGTCCCTGTGAGCCTACATGTGTCCCTGTAAGCCTGTGCATGTCCCTGTCAGCCTGTATGTGCCGATGTGCGCTTGTGCATCTGTCCCTGTGCTTGCACTTGTGCCCCTGTGCCCCGGCAGCCCTATTCCCTGAGGGCTTGTGCAACTGCGTTGAAATGCACCCATGCATCTGCATACACGTTCCCTGGAACGCCAGCTAACCTGTGTGCCTGAGACACACTTCCAACCTTCCACAGCTATGCAGGAGGAGGGCTGTGCACATAAAGGCAAACAGCAACTCTCAACAGGCTAGTCCATGACAAGAAAAACATCCACAAACCCAAGAATGAAAAAGGTTTGACTTCTTCTCAGAGTTCTGCCAAACGTTGTAGAGGGGTGGGAACAAACAACAAAAACAGTCAACATGAAACAAAAAATGACGATGCATGGCGCTGCATGAGGATGCAGGAAGATTATAAGACTGCATGGCAATGGACTAGGATGCATGAGAACCCATGACAATGCATGAAGATACATGAGAACGCACGACAATGCATGAAGATGCATGAGAACGCACGACAATGCATGAGAATGACGCTGAATGACACTGCATAACGATGTATTACAATGCATGATGCTACATGACTCGGCGCGACGATGCATAGCACTGCATAACACTGCCGCTGGAGAGAAGGTTCAGGAGGCCCATGAATGGCAGTTGTGTGCAGTGAAGCATAGTGAGAAAGCGCCGGACGCTCATCAAGATGTTCCACCAACTCTGACCCCTAAGTGTAGGGTGCCTGAGTCAGGCACCACCCTGGAGGTGCTATCAAGAACAAGAGAGGAATGCCAACTAGACAAAAGCGTCAAGAAAGTAGACAGGAATGTCAAGACCTAGACAGGACTGTCAAGGAAGTAGATAGGAATGCCTAGAAAGTAGACAGAAATGTCAAGAAAGCAGAGAGGAAGTCAGGAAGCAGACAAGATTGGCCAAGACGACGCACATACCCCTGTGCATGAGGATGCGCACGCGGCCGGGAGTGAGAACTCCCTGCTTCATGGGGAAACCATCCTTGTCACAGCCGCCCATGATCTTGAACACATAGCCCTTGAACTCCTGCACTCACCAACNAAGTAGACATGAATGTCAAGAAAGCAGAGAGGAAGTCAGGAAGCAGACAAGATTGGCCAAGACGACGCACATACCCCTGTGCATGAGGATGCGCACGCGGCCGGGAGTGAGAACTCCCTGCTTCATGGGGAAACCATCCTTGTCACAGCCGCCCATGATCTTGAACACATAGCCCTTGAACTCCTGCACTCACCAACGTCATGTCATGGCACGAGCAACACACCTTTCGCTTAAGGCCCACAGCCTAAGCCCATGCAAAGGGTGCACTGTCACGGGTAAAGCGGGCCGGCACGGACCAAGCGCTCTGTCTCTGGCTCAATTCGGATGGATCATAATTCACTGGCACTGGCTGACACTCAGCTTCACCTTCACCTTGACCTTCGCCTCCACCTGTTCCCAGGCTATGTGGCACCCCTCCTCCCATCCTCTTCCCTTGGTCCGTCATGCTCTTTTCTCCCCTTCTAGTCTTAGCAGTCTCCCATCCTCCAATCCAACACCCTTGTTCCGTGACTCTTGTATCGATGTGCATGTCCTAACCTTCCAGTCTTATCCCCTCCAGCATCTCTAACTCCCCCTCTCCTCCACCCACATCAGTCATCATTTTTCTTCCTGCTCCTCTCCCAAGTCGTTGACAAATCCTCCAAGAGCATTCACACCCTAATGCTCCCTCATTTGCTTTCCTCCAGCCGAATCACTCTTCCAGCCTATAGTTCTTCAGCCTACACTTCTCCAGCCTGCTTCTTCCAAACTCCCTCATTCCTCACAACGCCTCGCCCACCGACTCCACCACCAGCTGCCCCTCTCCTTCACTCCACTTGTCTACCACCAATGCCCTAGAGCTGTCTCCTCACGCACCAAAGTTGGGAGCTGGAGATGAGCTCTACCTCCTCCCAGCACTTCCACTCCAGCACTTCCACTCCACCACCTCCACTCGCCGTCCTCAACAACACCGACCGCTTCCACCACACTCCCACTGAATACATCTCCTCTGCAAACACAGCTCATCCTTGTGGCACACAAGGTGGATAGACTTCACCCGCTGGACCGTTTGAGAGCTTGAAAGCGCAGCCGCCTGCCTCAGACGCTACCATCCAAAGTACATCAGACCAGAGCCCTTGGCCTGTGCCAATGATGACCACAGGAGCCTCAAGATCCTCCTCTGTGCCTGCTTGACTGCCTGTCATCTTGTGAAAATCCCACCACCAATCCACAAGCCAAAACTCTCCACCTATCCGGCCCATCTTGTGCCCTGCAAACCACTGCTCGAGTCCCACGCTTCTCCACTTGCACTCCTCCCTGCCTTGCTTCTCCTCCATACCCTGCCACTTCTCCTGGTCTATCCTCCTAATCTATCCTCCTGCCATGCTCACGCTGGTCATCTCCTCACCCCTCCAGACATGCTCCACAGTGTAGTCACCTGTCCTGCCTGCTGCCCCCTGCCACACTCCTGCATCCAGCCGGGAGTAGCTTCCCCCTGCTACTTTCATCCTCCTGTCAGAAGGTCCAGTGATCCCTTCAGTTGCGGCAGCCGGTTTCCTCCATCCCCATCCACAAACACCGAGGAATCACAGCCCTCTGGCACAAGCCAGAGCAGTACAGCACCGCTTTCCTGCAACCTGTCGTAAAAAACTCTCCCTCGGCAACCCAATTGGAGTCACCACCTGCCTCTCCCACATGTTCTTGGTCCACCGCATCCGCAAATGTCTTCCTGCATCCTCCACCCCCTGCACACTCCTGGAAACCTGTAGACAGGACGACGGTCCCTGTTTCCCCCCACAAGCTCAGCTGCCACCTGCCCCCAGGCCCTTGCCTCCGCGCACCATACATCTTGACAGAAATACATCTTGCCTCCGCAATCTGCACAGAATACTGCACAAACGTTGCGCGCAGCATCCTCACCACTCCGCAAGTCAGCAGACCTTGTGGATCTCGGCCCTGCAGTGAGCTGCAGAATTCGTGGCCCGCTTCATCAACCTCAGCCCAGCCCAGGCCTCCGTGCCTGTGTCCACCAATGGCACATTGTCGCACGGGCGGCACTGCCACATGCACCCCCACTGCTTGACGCGCAACCTAAAACATGCCCATCAGCAGTGCTCCGGTCAGTGGGGCTGCGAGGCATTTACAGCAAGGGAAATGCAGGGGTCGGCAGGCACACACACCTCGCCCAAGGAGTCGCCGCTGACCTCCTGCGCCAGCCTCTTGTCAAAAAACACTCTCCTGCGCCACACGAGCAAATGCGCATGCGCAGGGACAAGGCAGACAGGGTACTGCTTCATGTCAAGACGAACAGCCTTGTCATGGAGCGGCTGAGATTCGTAAAAATTCGACAGGCTCCGTACACAATCACGGGCAATACGGACTCAAGATGACGTTGTTGTCCTACAGCTCAAACCAACAGCAAGTGATGACTATCACTCTGCTGCTGATGTTACACCTGCATCTGCATTTCAACTGGAACTTGCACTTGCAATTGCGCTTGAATCATGCAACCAAGGTGTGCATCCACCTGCATATGCAACTAGTGTGTGCCACGACACGAAGCATGGCCGAAGGCAAGGGTAGTGTGGCACTCACTCACTCACTCACTGACTCACTCACTCACTCACTCACTCACTCACTCACAGCTTCTGGTCGTCATCGATCTCGACCTTCTTCTGGCACCCCGTCGTGGGGTTGGCAATGTTCAGCTGCATAGAAACAACAGCACACGGCACAAGCGGAACACAGCCGCGTCGAATATTGTAACGCACGAGCCAGCTTCACCCTAAACTTAATTGTACATTTACTCGAGCCGTTTGCATTTGCTGTTGTAGGGGAAACAGCAGCAAAGGGCAGGCAGGCCGAGATCCAGCAGATTTAGTCAGGGAACAAACGCAACTGTCTGGTGAGGTGGATGCTGCAGACGTGAACCTCAACAAAGGCATGGACATGCTACATGTCCGAGCACTGAACGGCTNGAAGCATGGCCGAAGGCAAGGGTAGTGTGGCACTCACTCACTCACTCACTGACTCACTCACTCACTCACTCACTCACTCACTCACAGCTTCTGGTCGTCATCGATCTCGACCTTCTTCTGGCACCCCGTCGTGGGGTTGGCAATGTTCAGCTGCATAGAAACAACAGCACACGGCACAAGCGGAACACAGCCGCGTCGAATATTTTAACGCACGAGCCAGCTTCACCCTAAACTTAATTGTACATTTACTCGAGCCGTTTGCCTTTGCTGTTGTAGGGGCAAGAGCAGCAAAGGGCAGGCAGGCCGAGATCCAGCAGATTTAGTCAGGGAACAAACGCAACTGTCCGATGAAGTGGATGCTGCAGACGTGAACCTCAACAGAGGCATGGACATGCTACATGTCCGAGCACTGAACGGCTTCAGCCAAGAGTTTGGCACTCCGTCTGGCTGGTCCATATCTTCCTCGACGAAGGGGACGGCCAGCCCCCGGTTGTAGCGGGCGGTCAACTGCTAAGGCGCCAGAGATTGAGGAGAAACGCAATGCCCATGTGCCTCATGAGGCACCATTGACATTGGCTCGGCATTATGAGAGAGGTGACTGGCGGACGGAGCACCCACGAACTCCTGAAGACGGCCAAAACAACATAGCCTCAACAACAGGGTGCTGGACATGAACTACTTGATGTCGTGCGCAAACGGCCGACAACAGCTCCGGAAACTCAACTCTGATCCAATTGAATGATGGCGCCAAACCCTAGAGAGCTCCGCTGCAGCAAACGTGCTGTTCGTCACTCTGTGAATCGCCTGCCGTCCTTTCCCCTTCCACTATCTTCCACGCGACTAGCTTCAAACCGCATGCAAGGTTCCTGCACTACATGGCCCCTGAAATTCAAGGCCTCTGAACTCCGAGGCTCCTGACATCTAAGCCCCCAGACATCTATGGCCCATAAAGTTGAAGGCGCTTCCAGCCGAACGACCAAGAGCACAGCTGTTGCCGCAGAAGAGGTGCAGCCAGCGGAAGCAGCAGGGCAAGCCGAAGGAGCAGTGCGAGCCGAAGCAACAGGGCACGCCGAAGCAGCAGGGAAAGCCGAAGAAGCAGGGTAAGCCGAAGCAGCAGGTAAGCAGAAGCAGCAGGTCAGGCCGAAGCAGAAGGGCAGGCCGATCGGCAAGCGGGGTGGGAGGTAGCGGACGCCGACCAGCTCGCAGTCCGACCGGAGCTTAGGGGTGACAGTGGACATACAAAAACACTACATAACGGAGAACTGGCGAGTCACCAGCACTCGGCGCGTCTGTCGCCACCTGACGACAAACACGCCCAGTGCTGATGACCAAGATCAACTCGTGCGCTTCCACTCTGGATCACCTTCATTGTCCCGGGCCTCTTACGCCCTGAATGTTGTTTTGGTCAGACGTCAGGGCAGGCGGAGAGGTTGCCCGCAGAGCCTAAGGGACGTGACTGGAAGAGAGAGGAGAAAAGAGGGCCCTGGCAATAAGTTCCGACAGCGCTAAGGCAGCAGCACCACCAGAGAGAAGCTGGCCAACGAAGTTTGCCCCGCATTCGTAGCCATTCCGAAATCGACAGGCTCGCGTTCGAAGGAAGAGACGTTCACCTGCTCCGAGCTGCAGCAGAACTCTACAGCCGCGTTTCAAAATCAATCACGGATTTAGACACAAACTAGTACAATCCACAGACGATTCTCGCTGTTGGAGGGTTCAAAGTGGAATATGCATAATATGCTTGTAACTTGGCGCGCATATGACAAAGTCAGCTCGGTGGTATACTCGGTCCACGCAGATGCGGCAAGAAATGGAACAGTTAGCAAGGTTCGAACAGTGGTTTCGAAATTTCATTTCTGAGCGTTTGTTGAAGCTCCCTAGCAGTCGGCAGCGTCACTTAGGGACGAATAAGAATGAGAACATGACAATGAATTTGACAAACCCACGTACCAATGAATCAAAAAAATTCCATAATAACTATATATAATGATTTATACTATCCAAATAGAAAAATTACACACAAATCATGGTTATGGAGCATGACTTTTCCTTTCCATTGAACTTACTTCCCCATATATCTCCAGAACTAAGAAAATGAATTAAACATAAAATCCATTTTAAAATTTGAAATATTTTTTATTCCTAATCAATTTTCAATCACGCTAAAATTAAGGGCATGAAGTCAAACATACCCCCATGGACATGCACTTTACACGTTGCTATTGGGTGAGATTCGAACCCATACATCGTTATTGTTATGTTTTCGAACCCAATAAATTCTAAATTTACAAATTGCCTCAATTTTTTAGCTTTCGACGCTTTTGACCTCCTCTTTGTATTCGGTTGATAGGATGTGTCTGACATGGCACGATTTAGAAAAACAAGGCGCCCACCTAAGCGAAATGCAACAAAGCAACTAAAGGTATGTATGAAGGCAATTCAAGCTGATTAAATTATCATTTCTTACATGTGCAGTGGTTTTAGTCGACTGCGTCCGTCTTTTTAGTCTTCTGTGTCAATTTGTTGTGTCGACAATGCTTATTTTGTTGATTTTCTACATCAAAGAACTCTGTGAAATGCGCCCTCAATTGACATAAGCAACGCATAACATTGTCGAGCTCCATGTACAAGTCAGGCCTCTTGGCTCTCTCTTTCACTCGCTTACCACTCGCTCGCTTGACCGCTCCATCGCTCAATCATTGCTCGCTCACTCTTCGAGAAGGAAAAGTTGCTATACTCCAAAACTAGGGTAAGCTTATCATAAATAGAAAGGGTTAGGCCGGCGACATTCAATCCGTAAAGTGTCCACACATGGTTTGTTGAATTGGGTCAGGGCGATTTGTGTGGACCATCCATGACTGAGGTGCATGTTTGTGTTTTGGACAAGCCCGGCTACATGTATGTCTAACAACCGTCCAGCTGTAAGCTTCTCAAAGTGGAACAAACTCAACAACCTCATTATACTTAATTTAAATCTAGGCAATCAAGTCACATGTGAATAATGCACATGCCGATCTGAGCATGCATAAACATGCACTCTTGTCCAGGTACACCCTAGACTTACCATCACATTTGCAATCACAACTCTTCTCGCAGTCTACATTCTACACATGGTTTGGCATGAAGTTGGTCAGTGGTTGGAAGCATGCTCATTTCAAAACCCGTCCCGAACAAAATTCAAACAATGAACCATGAACTTCTGATTGAAACATGACTCATCATTGCGCTTCTTCAGAATTCGTCCCCATGGCCTTCTGGCTTGCCTGTTGCCCAAAGAATGTGTCACCTGCGTTGCCGGCTCTCCGGACTCCCAGTCCACCTCACCTCCCTCTCGTCATTATTCGCCGAATGAGCCCTTTGACACAATGTCACTGGCCACCAATCACAGGACTTGATGGGCCTTGCCAAAGTACCGATTGATGTAACTCGACTGCACAAACAGATGTGTGCATGATGTGCGGCCATGTGACAGAGGACCAGCTCATCAAACAATGTTCTGCTGCACCTCTTGCTACGAAATAGGCAATTTGCACCAGCCAAAAGCAGGGGAAAGAAAAGGTGCACTGCATGACATCAACGACAGTGGAGGAGAGAATAGAAGAGAGGAGTTGCTGCTGCTGAGAGCACAGCGCAGGTGCAAAGATGCACGTGCGCCAGCCAAGACGAGAGAGGTGAAGAGCAGTGAATCTTTCTCTCTGAGCAACTGACAGACAGAAAAGCGAGACAAGGAGGCAGCAAGGGAGGTGCGGTGCAGAAAACATGGCGCGGGATCTGCACTGCCAGGCAACAAGGGTACCCTTCACACAGGTGAGTGGCAGGCAGAGCCACGGCAAGGAGAGCAATCTGAGGTTGATGATGCACAAGGAGCGAGTTGTAGGAGGTTGGCAGGGCAACAAGAAACGACACCTACCTTGAACTGGGAGATGTCTGGGGCATCATCACTTTTTTGGGGATAGAACTTGTAGAATCGCATGTTTTTGTACCCTTCTTTCTTTTCCTCACTCATTTCCGCGATCAGTTTTCTCCGTTTTTCTCTCTCCTGCACCCAAGAGGGGG
>SZWC01026552.1:0-12298 GCA_023375785.1 Penium margaritaceum
GAACCATCACCCCTGCTGGATTGGAACTAGCAGGCGTGATGGTTCGACACGAATCGCGTCGAACCAACACGCTTGCTGATTCCTGCGAAACCAGCAGCTGGCTGGTTCAACAGCAACCCCGTTGCTTTGACGTGGCACAAGGGACCTGCTGTGCCGCGTCAAAGCAGAAAACCTGCTTATTTGGTGCTGCCCAGCAGGCGTGTGAGTTTGCTGTAGCCTACTCGTTCACGTCGAATCAGCAAGCCTGCGTCGACGAGAAAGGGTAGGCAGACTCATTGACGTGCACAGCAGGTCTCCGAAAAAAGTTTGACCTATGATTTGTTTTCTTCGGTTCTTTTTTACCCCGGCTGGATCTACTTGTTTGGCTTGTTCAACCCAGAAATGTTTACGAAAGCCAATTCCAAGCATTCATTTTCAGTTTCAACATCGCACTAGGTTTCTTCGTCCGCCCCTACTTACCTCAATTGACTCTATTTTGTCTAATCTGCTTGATTCTTCAAGCCAAAGCTTATTTGTCTGATCCTACCCACCTCAATTGACTCTATATTGTCTCATGTGCTTGAATTCTTCAAGCCAAAGCTGATTCATCCGTCCCTTCCTACCTCAACTGACTCTCTTTTGTCTCATGTGCTTGAAATCTTCAAGCCAAAGCTCATTCGTCCACCCCTTCCTAGCTCAATTCACTCTTTTTTGTCTAATGGACTTGAATTCTTCTAGCCAAAGCTACTTGATAGCTCACTTCATTCAATCATAAATGGGTGTTGAGCACATGCCTGTTACTCCCTAATTTTAGGTAGGATTTTAGTGTCAACCCTAGTTTCGTATGAGCATAACTGAAACAGTGGAATGGATATGGATATGGATATGGATATGGATATGGATATAGATATAGATATTGATATCGATATAGATATAGATATTGATATCGATATAGATATAGATATTGATATCGATATAGATATAGATATTGATATCGATATAGATATAGATATTGATATCGATATAGATATAGATATTGATATCGATATAGATATAGATATTGATATCGATATAGATATAGATATTGATATCGATATAGATATAGATATTGATATCGATATAGATATAGATATTGATATCGATATAGATATAGATATTGATATCGATATAGATATAGATATTGATATCGATATAGATATAGATATTGATATCGATATAGATATAGATATTGATATCGATATAGATATAGATATTGATATCGATATAGATATAGATATTGATATCGATATAGATATAGATATTGATATCGATATAGATATAGATATTGATATCGATATAGATATAGATATTGATATCGATATAGATATAGATATTGATATCGATATAGATATAGATATTGATATCGATATAGATATAGATATTGATATCGATATAGATATAGATATTGATATCGATATAGATATAGATATTGATATCGATATAGATATAGATATTGATATCGATATAGATATAGATATTGATATCGATATAGATATAGATATTGATATCGATATAGATATAGATATTGATATCGATATAGATATAGATATTGATATCGATATAGATATAGATATTGATATCGATATAGATATAGATATTGATATCGATATAGATATAGATATTGATATCGATATAGATATAGATATTGATATCGATATAGATATAGATATTGATATCGATATAGATATAGATATTGATATCGATATAGATATAGATATTGATATCGATATAGATATAGATATTGATATCGATATAGATATAGATATTGATATCGATATAGATATAGATATTGATATCGATATAGATATAGATATTGATATCGATATAGATATAGATATTGATATCGATATAGATATAGATATTGATATCGATATAGATATAGATATTGATATCGATATAGATATAGATATTGATATCGATATAGATATAGATATTGATATCGATATAGATATAGATATTGATATCGATATAGATATAGATATTGATATCGATATAGATATAGATATTGATATCGATATAGATATAGATATTGATATCGATATAGATATAGATATTGATATCGATATAGATATAGATATTGATATCGATATAGATATAGATATTGATATCGATATAGATATAGATATTGATATCGATATAGATATAGATATTGATATCGATATAGATATAGATATTGATATCGATATAGATATAGATATTGATATCGATATAGATATAGATATTGATATCGATATAGATATAGATATTGATATCGATATAGATATAGATATTGATATCGATATAGATATAGATATTGATATCGATATAGATATAGATATTGATATCGATATAGATATAGATATTGATATCGATATAGATATAGATATTGATATCGATATAGATATAGATATTGATATCGATATAGATATAGATATTGATATCGATATAGATATAGATATTGATATCGATATAGATATAGATATTGATATCGATATAGATATAGATATTGATATCGATATAGATATAGATATTGATATCGATATAGATATAGATATTGATATCGATATAGATATAGATATTGATATCGATATAGATATAGATATTGATATCGATATAGATATAGATATTGATATCGATATAGATATAGATATTGATATCGATATAGATATAGATATTGATATCGATATAGATATAGATATTGATATCGATATAGATATAGATATTGATATCGATATAGATATAGATATTGATATCGATATAGATATAGATATTGATATCGATATAGATATAGATATTGATATCGATATAGATATAGATATTGATATCGATATAGATATAGATATTGATATCGATATAGATATAGATATTGATATCGATATAGATATAGATATTGATATCGATATAGATATAGATATTGATATCGATATAGATATAGATATTGATATCGATATAGATATAGATATTGATATCGATATAGATATAGATATTGATATCGATATAGATATAGATATTGATATCGATATAGATATAGATATTGATATCGATATAGATATAGATATTGATATCGATATAGATATAGATATTGATATCGATATAGATATAGATATTGATATCGATATAGATATAGATATTGATATCGATATAGATATAGATATTGATATCGATATAGATATAGATATTGATATCGATATAGATATAGATATTGATATCGATATAGATATAGATATTGATATCGATATAGATATAGATATTGATATCGATATAGATATAGATATTGATATCGATATAGATATAGATATTGATATCGATATAGATATAGATATTGATATCGATATAGATATAGATATTGATATCGATATAGATATAGATATTGATATCGATATAGATATAGATATTGATATCGATATAGATATAGATATTGATATCGATATAGATATAGATATTGATATCGATATAGATATAGATATTGATATCGATATAGATATAGATATTGATATCGATATAGATATAGATATTGATATCGATATAGATATAGATATTGATATCGATATAGATATAGATATTGATATCGATATAGATATAGATATTGATATCGATATAGATATAGATATTGATATCGATATAGATATAGATATTGATATCGATATAGATATAGATATTGATATCGATATAGATATAGATATTGATATCGATATAGATATAGATATTGATATCGATATAGATATAGATATTGATATCGATATAGATATAGATATTGATATCGATATAGATATAGATATTGATATCGATATAGATATAGATATTGATATCGATATAGATATAGATATTGATATCGATATAGATATAGATATTGATATCGATATAGATATAGATATTGATATCGATATAGATATAGATATTGATATCGATATAGATATAGATATTGATATCGATATAGATATAGATATTGATATCGATATAGATATAGATATTGATATCGATATAGATATAGATATTGATATCGATATAGATATAGATATTGATATCGATATAGATATAGATATTGATATCGATATAGATATAGATATTGATATCGATATAGATATAGATATTGATATCGATATAGATATAGATATTGATATCGATATAGATATAGATATTGATATCGATATAGATATAGATATTGATATCGATATAGATATAGATATTGATATCGATATAGATATAGATATTGATATCGATATAGATATAGATATTGATATCGATATAGATATAGATATTGATATCGATATAGATATAGATATTGATATCGATATAGATATAGATATTGATATCGATATAGATATAGATATTGATATCGATATAGATATAGATATTGATATCGATATAGATATAGATATTGATATCGATATAGATATAGATATTGATATCGATATAGATATAGATATTGATATCGATATAGATATAGATATTGATATCGATATAGATATAGATATTGATATCGATATAGATATAGATATTGATATCGATATAGATATAGATATAGATGTAGATGTCGATGTAGATATAGATGTAGATATAGATACGGATATAGATATGGATATACATATAGATATGGATATGGATATGGATATGGATATGGATATGGATATGGACGTGGATATTGATATGGATATGGATATGTTTATATACATGTAGGAAAACAAAATTCACTACTTAACATCATTTTTTTGTTTCTTACACCAGCAATGTCTTCCTGTATCACATCCAATAAAAAAAACTACAACAATTATCTTCATTCTTGCTTCACAATAGATGAATGAATAATACTTCATTCAAAACCTTCACAGAAATTGTCACAAAATCAACATTCCACGTTTAACCTTTCATGAAATAACCAAATCTATTATTCAATTATGTTACCTTTAGTTTTCATTCATTTATGTATACGGAATTCCTCTTTCTTGTCATTCAAATTATTATTGCTTTATTGATTATGTATACTATGTAACCCATTGCACCCTTGTGTGCAACTTTCCACTTGTTTTTTTTTCTGGCTTAGACAGCCTTAGAGGTGAGGGAACCTATGCTGCACCCTTGAGGTCTTAACAGGCCTCTCTGGCGAAAGCTTTCAGTCAAAAGGCTGTGCCTTATGTGACAAGTCACACCAGTTTAGGTCCCCACGACGGACGCATGTCCGCCATGGGTGATGTGGGAGTCTCACCCACTAACCCTCACCCCTAAGAGTACCTTCACCATAGGTCGTAACCCTGTGGTTTGGGGGATCAAACCTACTTTTTACACTAGTATTTGATGTACTCGTCCCCCCGAGGTGGAAGATTTGTTCAGCCAGGTATTTTTCAGCGTTGGGTGAAGGGCAAGATGGGGGGGTTGTACATTTCTATCAATGTTACATGTGTTGGATAGGCGTGTGTGTTGGTGTATTACCGTGTTTGTTGTTTTGTGGTCATTTTTTTGGTGTAGTCGTAAGATATGAAGATTAATCTGTTCTTCAAAAACTTTGATGATAGTTCTAGCAAGCAGGGTTGTCGGGTTCCCGAGTGCCTTTTTAGATCCAAGCAAGATTTGGCATCTGTAGGTCCATATTTCCCGGAAAGTTATTGCTTGTAGTATTTGCCACCAATGGTAGAGCGGGTGATGGTCGTGGAAGATGAAGTTAGTGTTCTGAAAACTCCCACAGATTGGTAAGTAACGATGGGTTGAGCTTGTAGAGCTGATCAACTGGTTCGTCACAAGCTGCATCGAACGTACTTGCTTCTCTTTTCTTAACTTGAGGCCGTACACTTTCCCGCGTTCAGTTCCATTCAGCAACAACGTCACACCGTAAGCTTTGAATGCATGTTTTGAACTTAGCTCTTTTTTATTTTCAATCCTAAAACTTGAGTGATGTAATGCATGTTATGATGTGGATTACTTCAATGATGTCAGACAACAAAAAGAAAAACAATAAGAGTTAAAGGTGGCTCATTTGAAAACTTTTTGTCTCAGCATTACTCGACAAAAGAGATTTGCGACAAATTGCTATGCCTCCACGGTTGTGGAAAACTCTTAAAAAGTCATCAAAAAGTTTCAGATATTGTGTGTTCATCATGGGTTCAAATAAAAAAAATCAATTCTTATACTCTTGCGTGAAAAAATGTTTCAAAATTTTGGTGAGTACAATATCGTTGAGTACAATATCGTTGAAACATCTTGCGTAAAAAAATGATGGGCTCTCGTGTGACTGTACATGCCCAATGAAGACCTTCGAGTCATCATTTTTTATATAAGGAATGCACATATCGGCTGGAGTTGCTCCAAAAACTATTTCAACAGCTAATATTCCCTCTCAATATGTTCGGAAACTACTCAATCGAGGGGTTTATAATTATTGCGTGGAATGTTGGAATCAACACTCTAATGCATCGTGCATGTCACATTGCTTCAATTCAAAAATCATGTTAAAATCATCAAACTAGAAGGAAAAAACGGTAAAATTATCTCTAATCTCATTCTTGGGGCATATGGTACAAAAAACAAACAAGCTACCAAGAACGATGAAGGTCAACAGTGTGCCTTATCTATAAGGTCAACAAAAACAACGTGGTAACAAGTTTAATCACCATCCTTGATGAGCAACATGGATTAGTAATCAATGAAGACAAGGAGGGTCATGGAATCTTACTTGTGACTCTCCCTCATTCAAGATATCACAATCAAGAAACCACCCATTTTATGTGCAAAGCCCAATGACGATGTAAAGGTTTGCATGGGAAAACCCCACATAAATCAAAGCCACATCATAATTGGGGGCTTGCGCATAAAAAAAGAATGCTCCTTAAATATGACTGATACAAAATGCCTTTTAAATATTTCCATTTATTCTAATGTCACACAACCCCCCCTGTCTTTCATTCAACCAATTCAAAACCCATACCCCAAACGACATTTGAGGATTCTTTCACAATAGTGTACAAGGCTCCAAAGTAGTGTGGCCCAATAGGTTTCTTTTGAATGCGTGAGGAGTCTCAAGTCACGAGAGTTAACCCAACACAACCCCCCTATACACGTTCATGAATCCTTCCAGGAAGAGGTTGTGTTTGTTTGACAATGACAATGAAGTCAAGTATCAAACGTATGAAACATGAAGTGTAAGATGTACACGAGTTCCTAATCTCTATTGCAATTCTATCATTAAAATCATGGTACACCATGTGTTTTCTTCTAAATTTCTACATTGTTGTTGTGAGTTGCTACACCTTCATGGTTGTTGCAACTCTGCTAACTCGTTGACAGTTCGCGCGTTCATCATCCCTTGCAACTCGATAACATTGGTCAACGCTGACAGTTTTGCGTCAGAAAATGTCTGAATCTTTATGTCAGTGCCATGCCGCTGAAACGAGTTGCTACGGTCTCCGGTTTAACCGCAGATGCCCAAGGACGACCTCTTACCTTTTAAGAGAGGGAACGCTGAATGCGGCTCGGAGTTAGTTCATGGCTGTGTGTCACCGGCCTTCACGCACCACGACTACCCGCGGTGAGTTGAATTTGCTCATTGTGACACCGGCCGTTATCTCCCACCGCTTTCCAGCCATGCTCGCTCGCGAGGAGATGAATGCAAAATGAACTGGTTTTCCAGTCTAAAATCCCTCCTTAGGTGCGCCAATTTGGCGAACGGCAAAGTTATGATCCGCCCCCTTTATCTGTGTTGGTCTCGCAATGCGCCCCAGGGGTACATTTTTTGTACTTATTAGCCCCGTTTTCTATTTTTTGATATTGAAGAGCCCCGCTTCCAAAATTTAGATTTCTATAAGCCACGCGTTCTGTTGCCGCAACTGTAAGTGCTCCTAGAGGTATTTTGTAACGGTTCAATTGTCCATTCCTTCTTTCGATTTTGTGTTATCTCTTTATAAAATTTCGTATTCCCTGTATTTTCAATGGTGTCTTGTCCACGCGGTCGTTTCATCTATGGAAACGAATGGAACCCTGTTGTGACGGTTGTCGTCTTGTGGTGGTGCTTCCCTTGGAATATTATGATTATTTCTCGAAAAGTCGACGTGCAACATTCTTTACACGAACAAACCAACCACTCGAAAGAAAAGCTATGTCAGACCCCGTTCTATTCACAATGTTGTGCATGCTTCGTTTTGACACAAGAAAAAGCAGTCGCATTGCGCACCTAGGGGTACATGTTAATGAAACCATGAACCCCACGTCGACGGGGTACATTGTGCTTACGTAGTCAACCCCTAGGTGAGCCTGGAGATAAAAAAAATCATCAGTGGCATCCGTGGATCGTATCCTGCCCCCCGGGGTATTCTGATGCCTAAAAATGAATTCCGTGGCAATTGGGAACCAATTTTTCCGAAACGGGGGATTGTAAAAGTACTCTCTCCTGAAACGGGGTCTCTGAGTATTTTCCTGTTTGGCGAATATGACGCCAGGCAGCACATGAAACATGAAACCGTGAAACCCGAAAAGGAGTTTTCGCTGCGTTTTGTGTGTCTCGGGCCGGCCTGGTTTGGCTGGCGAGTGATGTCATGCCGGCCCCCACCCTTCCGTCACCTCAACCGACTCGTGAAGCCTCGAGTTGCAAATTGCAACTTGCGCTCGGGCATTAACGGCTACAGCCTGCTGATCTTGCTCTGGTACCCGACGATCCTTCTCGGAAAGGTGCCGCGATTGTGTTTCGCCGCCGTCGTATGTATCCCTATCACGGGCCATTACCGGCTCCCGCGACCACCACCTGCTGGCCTCCTGCGTCCACTGCCATAAGTTAGGCCCCCTTATTTGGTTCTCTCCAACATCGGCTGGCGGCGATGAAGGCGTCGCCTAAAGGAGGATCGTCCGGAGGGGGAGGGGGTGGGGGATCGAAGCGGCAATGGCGCGCAGTGGGCGGAGCGGGCGGCAAGGGGGGCGGCGTGCTGGTGGAGATCCGCGAGGAGTGCACGCTGATCGCTGCCGCCATCTTCACCGTGGCAGCGCTCGCCCTCACGCAGTGACTGAGTGAGCGAGCCACGCTCCACAGCGGCCTCCTCGTGGCTGCAAGCGTGGTGGTTGCGGCACTGCCTGCCGCGAAACAGGAGATGAAAGCATCCCGTGCAAGTTTCTCGTGTAAATTGCTCGTTCGATTTCCCGTACGAGCTTCCCACCAGGAAGTTTGCATCTCAATCTAGGGGGTCAGAATATGAGAGCCATCTTGCCTTGGTGGCGACGATCCTCTGACGCCGTGCCCCCTTCTTCCTTCCGTTAGCGGACGTAAGAAGGGGGCACGCCGTCAGAGTGGGCGTGCCGTCGTCATGCCTGAAGATCATGTTATGGCTTGCCATAACATGAACTTCAGGACCAACACATTCCACTGCGGTGGAATGTGTTGGTCTTGGGCCGCGCGTGTGGCACAGTGATCAGTCTACTGCGAGTACCATCTGGTCTGGCATGGCGTTCAGCGGCGTGGTATGGGGTAGCCTGCCGTGGATGACATGGGTGGCTTCTGTGCTACCCCATACCTGCTATGTGACGCCATGCCTGCAATGCTACCACATGCCACGCCCTGCGCTACTCATGCCAAGCCATGCCATGCATGTCTTGGCTTGGCATGGGTAGCGCAGGGCGTGACATGTGGTAGCATTGTAGGCATGGCGTCACATAGCAGGCATGGGATAACACAGAAGCTGTGGGGCAGCGTGCAGCTGCTGACGAACAGTGCAGGTGCACGCCGATGCATCTGGTGTACATCTGCAGCCTGTTCGCCAGCACCTCTCTGACAAAGAATGTAGACACACCTTTTGAAGCTCTTGGAGTGAAGCGAACATTCCATGGCCAAAAGTTTTGGCCAGTGCAGTACATGATAGGGCAGCTAAAGTGCAGAATGAAATCACGAGGTCAAAGTCTTTGGAGGATTTTTCTGGAGCAGGACTTTCGTCAACCCGCATTTCTGCTTTTGGCAGATTTTCTCTGTTTTCAAGGGGAAAGGATATGCAGCCAGTTAATGCATCGTGCATTGTTGGAGGGCCCATGAGTAGCTTTCCTTAAAAAAAAAGGCACGATGGCGCATGAGAACGAGAGAGTTGTCTGTCAGGCTGTGGCGCACCAGGGCCTGCACTCGTGGACGACGGCAAGGAGATTGAGGGGGGAGGGCCGAGTTTGCAGATTTCACCTGGCTGAAAATTTTCAGCTTTGTGTTGCGGCAGAAAGTTTGGGGTTCTGCTTGAGTGGAGATGTGTGGAATCTTGGCCCCTTATTAATTTGAGCTAATCTTGGAACTGAAATCCTACCTCGTCCCCCCCTCCCTCCCCCGTCTCCCACCCGCCCCCTGGAGTATGAAAGTGCACAGTTGTAGACGGGACAATGCTGGTGGACCCTCTGCACACGAAGAAGACGTTTCTGAGAGATGAAGATCACACGACATGCCACACTCTTCTTCTCCAAATCCAACTCAGAATCCTTGACAACATCCTCGATGGTCAAACGACCAGCCATGAAACTCTCACAGTCTAGAAAGTGGTTCGCAAAATCATACCATCATATGCATACCATCATTGGTGTCAACATTCATCTGAGAATGGGTAACGATATTTGCCTAATGTCGGCCGGACATCCTCCAACCCCACAGCGGTCCAGAGCTTCGTCAATGTGCTGCTGGCATCCACCATGGCTGTGTGTAGCCTTAGACTACCCACAATGTGTGTGCACACCCTCAGACTATGTACCATGGGTGTGTGTAGCCTTAGACTACCCAGACTATGTACCATGGTGGCATCCATTCCAGGGAGTGCACGGCTTTGCAGGAGGTGCTTCTCCATATCCTACTGTGAAGTGAACTCGTTGGCTGTTATGTGCTTCTTTCTGATGTCGTTGTGAAGCGCTTTGGGGTTTGCACAACATTACAACAGAGTTGGTCTCAACCGTACCGTGTGCGTAATCTGCTCATCCTATGTTGATTTATGAGAGCAATTTTCAGAGATTTTCTTCTACGATCGAGGTTGCTTTGCCAAAACCGCCGTAAAGTCACTCGTCGAAGAAAGTCTCCAATTGTTGCTCCAACTGGTCGAGCTGTCGGCAAGCGGTAGATTGAAAATTTCGAGGACATCGTCAATGAGGACGCGCATGCAATCCTGAGTTCCTCAGGATTGTCGTCTTACGCCTTTGCCAATCACCAACGAGGACGCAGATGCAGCCCTGACGGGCGACATGGATGCAGCTGCCATGGCGATGGCTTCAACAGAGGAGTCTGCTGCACTGCAAGCGAGAACACCAAGAAGCACTTTGCTGCAACGCTGGTGGCTGATCAGGCCACAATGACGATGTTGCAGCAGGGGAGGAAGACACATGCGAACGGACGTGCGCCATGTCACTTGCCAAATCCATGTCCTTGTCTTTCCCGACTGCTTGCAATAAAAAACGCGGCTCCTAATTGGACAGGTTTGGTCTCGGCCATGTGCCGATCATCCATGCTGTAGTCAAGTGACAACCATTCCATCCATGCTGTAGTCAAGTGACAACCACTCCATCCATGCTGTAGTCAAGTGACAACCACTCCATCCATGCTGTAGTCAAGTGACAACCACTCCATCCATGCTGTAGTCAAGTGACAACCACTCCATCCATGCTGTAGTCAAGTGAAAACCACTCCATCCATGTTGTAGTCAAGTGACAACCACTCCATCCATGCTGTAGTGAAGTGACAACCACTCCATCCATGCTGTAGTCAAGTGACAACCACTCCATCCATGCTGTAGTCAAGTGACAGCCACTCCATCCATGCTGTAGTCAAGTGACAACCACTCCATCCATGCTGTAGTGAAGTGACAACCACTCCATCCATGCTGTAGTCAAGTGACAACCACTCCATCCATGCTGTAGTCAAGTGACAGCCACTCCATCCATGCTTTAGTCAAGTGACAACCACTCCATCCATGCTGTAGTCAAGTGACAACCATTCCATCCATGCTGTAGTCAAGTGACAACCATTCCATCCATGCTGTAGTCAAGTGACAACCACTCCATCCATGCTGTAGTCAAGTGACAACCACTCCATCCATGCTGTAGTCAAGTGACAACCACTCCATACATGCTGTAGTCAAGTGACAACCACTCCATCCATGCTGTAGTCAAGTGACAACCACTCCATCCATGCTGTAGTCAAGTGACAGCCACTCCATCCATGCTGTAGTCAAGTGACAACCACTCCATCCATGTTGTAGTCAAGTGACAACCATTCCATCCATGCTGTAGTCAAGTGACAACCACTCCATCCATGCTGTAGTCAAGTGACAGCCACTCCATCCATGCTGTAGTCAAGTGACAACCACTCCATCCATGC
>SZWC01026559.1:5350-27740 GCA_023375785.1 Penium margaritaceum
AGAGAGAGAGAGAGAGAGAGAGAGAGAGAGAGAGGGAGAGAGAGGGAGAGAGAGGGCGAGAGAGAGAGGGAGGGAGAGAGAAAGGCAGTGAGAGAGAGAGGTAGGGAGAGAGGGAGAGTGAGAGAGAGAGAGAACCCTCACAAGTATTCCCTGGGTCGTCTGGGGAGGGCCTCAATGAGTTGACAAACGTGCGGACTACGTTCTTCTGCTGCTCTGTGAACATGCCATACCACACAATGTGCATGCGGATGGACCGCCACATCACCTCCCCTCCGTGGTAGATCATGCGCCGCACAAACGGTGGTGGGGGTGGTGGTGGACGGAGCCGAGGAGGTGGGCGAGGGGGGCGGGGAGGAGGAGGAGGTTCCAGGATCTCGGTAGGAGGAGGAGGGGAGGGTAATGGTGGGGGAAATGGAGATTCAAATGGAGGAGGCGAAGGGGAAGGAAACGGTGGGGAGTCCTTAAGGGGCAGAGGAGGAGAAGATGGATCTGGGATGGGAGGGGGAGGAGGAGACAGAGGAGGTGGCGGTGGGTCCAGTGAAGGGGGAGGAGGAGAGAGGGAAGGGGACGCGGTCGAGATATCCTCCAGGGCCCTGTCTCTGGAAAGGAGCTCCAATCCTTCAACTGAGGGAATTGCGGCCCCAAGACAAAACAAAGAAACCAGCAGCAGTAGCACACGAGCACGGGGGAGGGGCCGGAGGAGGGTCATGTCGTCGTCTGCCAGAGGGCGGGTATGGTGGGTGCAGAGAGTCTAGTTGGGCCAGGTCCTGGGAGGCGGACAGGAGTCTGGCGAACTATGATGATGACGCTGGCAGAGGGGCGTCGAAGGGCATCCCTGTGATGGCGATGGTCCGAGACGTAAGGGAACGGTCGCTGTGACAGAGAGGGAGAGAGCCGAGGGCCTGGAGACGCGAACTAACGACCTTGCCGAAGGCGAAGGTACGAAGAGCCCTGCCTCTCGCGTGATCTCTCTGGGCGCCAGAGAGGTTGCTCGCTCTCCGTGCCCGTGTGTGCCCACGTCAAGGGAGGGCAAGCCGCGGGAGTCACAGGACAAGACGTGCACCCTCCAGGCGACAACGTAGCTTCGGAAACGCGACCTGTGTCTCGCAACCTCTGTTGGCCGACGAAGGTATTTAGTAGCGGTACATGGTTCACGGTGACACAGGATCTGCCGCTACCGCTGCGCTTCGAGCGACGCGTGCGATCAAACCAGTTGTGTACACCACGCCGGCAAGGGCCCGCACCGCGCGTTTGTGCCGCGACGGAGGTCGGTTTTGGTCGGAGTGTGCGCCGCCGGGCGGTCACCTTTCTTCCTGCGATCGTTTTGCATTGCATTTGTGAGAAGCTGTTACCGTCACGCACGCCGACGGGGCTTCGGAGGCCGATTCTCATCGGCGGCAACACATCTGCTATCCTCGCTTGTGCACGCGTTTGTTCACGATGCGGTCTTTCGTGCTGCATCAAGCTGCCTAGTCGCAGCGTCCGGAACGCTGCCCTCGTGCGCTCAAGCGCGGCCTGGTGCGCATGTTGAAAGCAGCCAGTCCTCTTGCGAAGTGGGGTTGGAGGACAAGGACGCAGGACCTCACATCGCCGGCAGTCCGTCGTTCTCCGGAGCTGCCACCGCCTCAAGCTGACAGCGGCTGTACCGGCAGCGCGAGCCACACCGTCCGTCATCTGCTGTTGCTGCATCCGTTGCTTCTGCTGTTAGCATGGAGCCCTCTCGGGACGCATCAGCAGCGGAAGAAGTGCAAGGGCCAGCCTGTGAGGTAACGCGTGGAAGGATGTTCGTTGCCAGTAACGACAACGCTTCGGCTGCCGCTACCAAAGATGTCAAGGATTACTGCGGTTTGCGCCGGAACGAAGGAAATTGTACCGGACGAGATTGATCCGGCAACCGCTCCAACAGAAAGCAAGTGTCCCGGGCTGTACACGAACTACTAGACAAGTATTCGCAATCGATTTCCGGTACGCCTAACGGAAATTGACCGAGAGTTGCTTTACGGAAGGTAGGCGTAACGGGGAAGCCCAACCGTCTTTATGACGGTGGGCTTCGTACTAAGCACTTCAGCGGCTGCCTCATCAGGTCATGATACGCACAACGTCATTAGGTTCCAGTTTAGTTGGGGGCTAACCATACAAGGACCTGACTACCTCAACGTTGGTTCTAAAGTTAAGAACCAGGTTCAATTGAATTTCTGAAAACTAAAATGGAACATACAATACATATATTCTTCCCTCTCGTTTCATGAAATACTTAAAAATCTCTCTTATTTATAGTGCTAAAAAAAAATGGTAAAGTTAACACACAAACTTCTACATTCAAACCATGGAAGAAAACATCTTTGGAAATACTTATTATCATATGAAAATGTATCAGAGGCAAAACAATAATCAATCAACCACTCATTCTCTAAATTTTGGATTTTTAAAACACTTAATGCGAACTTGGCAATTTAAATCTGCAAGGGAGAATATGCTTCAGTACCTTAAAATCAAACTCAACTTAGATTACATGCCTTCATATCTTTTGCTTCACGACCTTATGGTTCATTTCATTTTTCAGTGCGTGTCGCCATTGATTTATGTTTGCCATACCATACCTCCCATTATGCCGTCAAATGCCAGTTCAATGGAAACATGGCAATGGCGAGGAATTAACTACGTCAGACACACGCATCACTGTAGTGGATGATAGAGTTGACGTTTTGATGCCCTTTGTTTCAAAACCTACAATGCACAGGTTTTCCTGTGCATTGTAGGTTTTGATTGATTATTGTTTCAAAGTTGTGCATTGTAGGTTTGTGCATTGTAGGTTTTGAAACAATAGGTAATTTGTGCATTTTAGGTTTTGAAACAACTAGGTTCACGAATTGAGGAATCCCTTGAAAGATGAAATGAACCATAAGGTCGTGAATTGTTCATCTTTCAAGGGATTCCTCAATTCGTGAACCTAGTTGTTCATTGATCAATCCCTTGAAAGATGAACAACTTTGTTGTTCATACGATGAACAACTTTGTTTCAAAACCTACAATGCACAAATTACCTATTGTTTCAAAACCTACAATGCACAAATTACCTATTGTTTCAAAACCTACAATGCACAAATTTCCAACAAAATCCATTACAAAGTTGTTCATCTTTCAAGGGATTGATCAAACCTGTCTAAAATGTGGGGACTAGAAAATCAGATTTTAGGAAATTGGCAAGTATTTCCTTAACAAATGGACAAATAGTGTAAACTTCAGTGTCCTATCCTTGCATGACTTGTGCTTCCAACTCGACTAGTTACAACTTGGCTTCATATCACTGATCTTTACTCACTTTTCTTATGTCATTGCACTACACTACTACATGTAACCATGGACCTTACATCAACACCCTAAAGCATCACCATGTCGCATTCTGCCAACTCTTCGAACATCGGTGCACCTACTTCATGTAGTGGTCCAGCCCCCTTTGGCTCTACAGTGACCTCATCCCCAACTACTTTTATTGGTTGTTCCTACATCCTTTTCTCCATCAACTTCCATGATCCTCTTTAATGTGAAGACGAGAGATACTATTTGATGTCGACGAGGAAACATGAATCATTGAAAGGAGCTTAGATCAAGAAGACTGGAAGAAAAGACATAAGGAGAACATATAACGGTGTAGCAACACGCATCCTTGCACAGATAAAAATGAATCAGGTTTTGATATGCACTTGGAAACTAGAGGATTTTCTCGGATGAACACTTCTTGTTCTCTATCCTCCCAATTCCACTCAGTGGTTTTCGGGGTGATATCGGAGAGAGACACTGACACTCCTGCATAGTGTTTTAGGAATCGACGGTAGCAGTTGCAGAAACCAAAAGATACTTGGTTGTCCCGAACATTTGTGGACATCGCCGGATTGTATACTGCCTCCACCTTTTTTCGAGTCCATGGTGATCCGTCTTCTGCTGATGATGTGGTCCAACAACTTGATCAAACGGCAAACGAAGTCGCACTTCAAGAGTTAACCGAAGAATTATGTAACGGACGTGGTCCGTTTTGCGACTAACTTCTAAACCCAAAACGTAGGCCCTCAGAAAGTGTAGTCCAAGGAAGACGAGCGAATGGTCGCCTCAGCCATTTTGGTTGAGACGAACCGCGCCACAAATCGACGTAGTCGTCATAGGGCATTTTTACAAATATGCATCTTAAAACCCTATCGATCCACGTGGTATTGCCCCGCCGGAATAGGACCCTATCGCCAAGCTCAGAGTGGAGGAGGAGTGACGCGATGGATTTTCCATCGAGACACTCCTTTCACCTATCCAACCAAGGATTATTTTCGAGGCTAGAGTCGAACCAGACTCTAGCTCATCATGCTTTTCCGGGCTTTGGCTCCTCAAAGCTTGAGCATTGAGTACCCGATAAATGTTTAACGACCACTTTTAGCC
The DNA here is from genome assembly GCA_023375785.1 of Penium margaritaceum. Classification (NCBI taxonomy): domain Eukaryota; kingdom Viridiplantae; phylum Streptophyta; class Zygnematophyceae; order Desmidiales; family Peniaceae; genus Penium; species Penium margaritaceum. The sequence continues at coordinate 9,776 of SZWC01026559.1, forward strand.
ATAAAAATGGTCCGTACGCTACATTCCTCCCCCTTTTGCTTCGAACTGTCCCGGTTCGTCTTTGCTCACGGATGTTTGATCATCGCGTACTTCATGATGCAAACCATGCAACAAGAAATGCAGACAAGATAACAAGTGTGAACTCTCGTCATCCGCAACGCGGTTGCGTCACGTTCACGTACAATCACCCACACCCTTGTGGTTTCTGTGATTATGGTCATTTGCGTACAACATCCGGTGTTGATCGAGTGATCCCTTGAAATACACCAAGATGAGACACATACAATCCGTGTACGTTATTCACAAGTGTTGACGGGTCTTCACCAAAGACTCCTCACATGTGTGTACAAGTGACATGGTCGATGTCTTTTGGAACGTACATTGTTAACAATGTCATGCCAGTTTGGAAGAGAGTACATAGGATGAATTTTCCCACATTTCGTGTGACACGTGTTCAGCAAACTGTTGTGGTGACGCCTCCTCCCCCTTCGCAAGGAGCGTCCCTGCGACCAATGAACCGGGCGTCCCCGCGAAAACTGTCTAGGTCCACACAACGATTCCCATGTCGTTTGGACATGATCTTTTTCAAGGGGTTGTTGCCAAGGTGTTACCTCCCCGCAACATTGTTAGTACGTGCAAACCAGTATCTGGACATCAGTCCTCTCGGTTTGCAACCACGTGTTCATGACCACGCGAAGGTCCACTAGACCTCTTTCAGCACCTGTGGGTTGGTTGGCTGAACTCAACCAGCTCCACTTAGCCAATGCAACTCGCATGCTAGCTTGATCTTTGGGTTGAGAGGCACCAAGGCCCTAAGATAGGGTTACTGAGCACACTTATTCTTCCTTTCAAAGATTACACTCATCTTTGAAGGGCGCGGCATTGGTCGTTTGGCATGCACAATTACCATCAAATTCCATCATTGGACACGACAATGCTCCGACATAGATGATCTTGTCTCAACCATCATCCCCTCATTCCTGTCCAAAATGGGTACCATAGGCTGCCGCTCACGTCCCTGTCAAAAGCGCGCTACTTTTGAACTAGGTTAGCTGAGATAATCGATCTCAGCGACCGTGGATTCTATCTAGGAAGGAAGCATTCATTGTATGGTATTCACCAAACGGGTGTACCATGATCACAATCATTGCGGTACAAGTTGGAAAAACACCTTTCGGGTGTCAAATCCGTGTGATTGTGATTGAACACTTCCAAATCACATCCGGTGATCCTGGAACAACTAGTTCTTGAATTTATTTGCGATTATGTAATCGCGTGCAAGGGTTCCATTCAAGATCCCGTCAATGGATTGTGTTTGCCAAGTTGCAACGATCCGTGTTGCTTCAATGTCTTCTAATATGTACATTTGGTACTTCCATTCAATTGAGTGTTTTCCATATGCCTCGCCCGAGGCACTCGTGGAGGGGATCGCCCTCATTGAAGACATCTCGGCAAACATCCACCATTGTGGATACTACCGTAGTGACATCCAAAGTTGTATTATACATGCGTTCGGCAATGTACTTCAATTGAACCCTCCCCAAAACCAAGGGGCTTGCGTCGTTTCACCATGACCTTTTGGATCAGTGAAGCATGGTCCGACTAGACAATAGTCATTATTATCTCTCTCAGAGATTTGTTTTCTTCCAACAAATTAGATAGCTGGTACTACACCACGCCTTGGTATGACCGGAATCCATCTGCATGATGTTTGAAGAGTGTGACGTACACAACTAGTGTACCGTGTCACGAAGGCCTCAACTTTGAGAAGTTTCTCAAAACATCAAAAGAATCTGATGAGAAATATTGTATCTCAAAGGCCCATCTTGAAGAGTCCCTTCACATCAACATTTTTTGACACACTGGTCATTATCTTACCTCTGTGTTGATTATGACTCGTGTGGTCGGTTGGACCAACGAGATGTAGGTGCTAACACACTGTTAGCATAAGGCTGTCGGCTTATAGATCGTCTCCACGGTCATAAGTTTTGAACGCAAAACCTAGACCTTGACGTGATCCCAACCATGTAGCTGGGTTGTAGCAATCTATGAGATCGTCATAGTTCTTTGGAGCACCATTAAGTAGAAAATGAGTGTCGCTCATTTTCTCTGAAATGGATTTTTACCAAACTGTGGATGAATTCATGTCATCGACGTCGGTTCATGTATTTTTGTCTATCAATGTCCATGACACATTCACTCACCGAGTGATGATAGACTGAAGGTGTCGCCTTCAACTTTTTTCACTTTTGACATTCGGTCAATCTTGTCATACGCCAGAATTGACTCTTGTGATCTTCGACCACCGCACTGCGGCGTCTGATATCGTGGAGGACCCATCAAAGAGCCTCTACCCCTCTCTGGCCCAATGACAACTCCCATTGACAATAATCATTGTCCTCGAACAGGATTGTGAGTACACTCATGTACCTTTTCATCGTCGGTACTGGTCGGGTACCCCGATTTGTACATATCACTCACCGAGTGAGAGGGTGTTAATGGTTTTTCCATTGAGAATTTATTCCAGCGTGTCATCCTTGACACGTTCCATCATGGACCGATGTTTGCATCGGCCATGACTGATGATGCAGAGAACCTCCAAAAGGTGCTGATGCATTCAGTACACACTGTGTAGAGGCGACAAGATGGCAATCCTTGAGGATTGAAGTCAGCATGCTAACAGAACAGGTCTGTTCCACATCTCATGACATAGTCATAACACGGACACAGTCATGAAATGATCATGTTCGCCTTTGAACATTGTAGCGCAATGGGACGTACGACTGTTCTGGCACACGTCCGGTGCCAACCAAACTACTTGTTTGGTGAAATGGCGTCATTTTTATCCAAGACATCGACTGATATCGTCAGCTTGTTCAAATGTCACAAAACTGTTGTGATCATTCGTCTGTCCAACTTATCCATAACTGGGTGTCGTGATCGACACACCAGCACTTAGTGGATTAGGGTTTGTGCATCTCGTGCACGTAGTCCACACATGTCGTGTATCCAACTTCACTTGGTTGAAGTTCAATGGCATGAATCGCATATCATGATCCATTCAAAAGTGGGTTGTCTCTGGTGATTGATCATGCGCGTTGACCCCTTGCGGTAATGCAAGCCGTGCAGATTTTGGAATTGGTGCTCAACCAACTGGGCCATCTATGAACAGGTAGGAGTTTGTCCACCTTTAGCATGGTCTAATTTTGAGGAAATCTTCCTCGTCACACGTGGTCCATTCGATAAACTTTGGTTCGTACAACTTTTGGAAGTACTTTACCAAGCTGCTATGAGCAGGTTGAATGGTTGTCACTGTCGGTGGCGACCGAGATCGCTATGATTTTGTTACGCCGTTCGGGCATACCTTTCATCACCACAGCCGTCTGTGACTATTTCTGGCCATACCTGTCGGTTCTCCATTTGAAGGATTCGACAGTATGACCATCCTTGAGGACGTCGAGACGCCTTACAAACGGCAAACGATATATTCTGGCGCTTCATATCATGCGCTTGACGCACTTACCAATAGAACCACTTCGCCCATAGATCGTATGCTTTTGTTTGGTGGTCTATTGCAAGCTAGCACGACGAGGCCATGGTTGCCTAGTTTTTGCTAGTTGACACAACGGGGTGCGATCGGTACCCATGTTATTCATGCAATCGGCATCTTGTAACACATATTGTACCATCAAAACTAGCATGGCTAGTCCAACCAGGACTCATGGCCATGGTGCGATCTGCCCTTGCATCGATGGTGCATTCGGCACCCATGACAAATGCAATTCGCAGCTTTTGTCAATAATGCAATCGGCATTTATGACAATGGTGCATTCTGCACTCGTGTCAACGATTTAACGGACACACTTATCCGCCACGCATTCCACATCATGGTAAATGTGCGTTCGGCACTTGCGTGAATGCTACAATTGCATGTTCAACGTTGGTCGTATTCCAGGTGCAATCGGCACTTGTCAACCGACCATCACGTGTGAATTTCCACCATCGCGTGTGTGTGTGTTGAGTGCGATCGGCACTCAATACACACGTGGATTTTGTCGAAATCCATTCACAAACGACTAATCCAGCATTCTTGGTGCAATCGACACCCACGTGGACACGTAATCAGCATTTGTTTTGGTCACACCTCTGTAGATCATGAGTGTTGCATTCAGCACAAGCATCACGAATGCATTCGACATCCGTGATCAAAGTGCAACTAGCACTTTTCTGTGTTTGACACCAGCAAATGTTTTACAACCAGCACATGTGCTGTTGCCAGTAGTGCAATCGATACTTACGTTGATGACGTGGTCGGCGTCCGTGTAACCTTGCAATCAACACACGTTTTGTGCTGTCAACACATCTTGCATTGTTACGACAAATAGGTGAGTCGTTGAGTGGTCACAGCACATACGGTGCCTTTTTTTCATAAGATCAAAAACCTGTCTCGATGTACGTCACCGCTGTGGTTTTGCAACCCGGTGCCGTAGTGACTCTTTTGCGCAAACAGAATTGTTTAACGCATTTACGACCCACGTTGAGCCATGTCGCGGCTCTCAACGCACACCCCTTCCGGGTTTTCTTACGTATTACCCCAGATTTTGAGGTTAAATGCAAAACATTTAGGCACCATCGGTGATAAACTTCTCGAATTGAAACATATCCAAGTGGGTTCCGTCAAGTACATGGAAAACTGTCAGTTTTCCTCCTTTTTGTAGGTCGGAACAGATAAAAAAAGGGAAACTCAGATCTACTGATTTTTGGAAGAGCTCAACTCGAGCTTTTGTATTCTTGCGTCATAACGCACGGTCGAGTTGACCACATTCTTGGGTTCGACCACAACACTTTTCACCGTTTCAAACATTTCTTGGAAACGATTCACACAGAATTCCTCAACTTGAGACTTCACGAAAAAGAGTGAGCATAGTTTGACACGTCAAGTGCCCCCCCCTTGCCCCCTCCCCCCCCCCTCCCCGCTTTCAAGGGTCACCCGATGATGTATCGGAAAAACTGTCAGTATTCCGCTTTTCATGAACAGATTTTTTTAGGGTCGATAATTGAGAACTCAATTGTATAGCCGAGACTGAGCTCAATGCTGATTTTTGTGGTGGAAAAAACCGGGTTCGAAAGAGTTACATCTGTTTCCCAGGGCCAGCCATCAGGCTTGGGGAAAAGATTAAAGTTGGAGTCAAAAGCATTCAATACCCTGTACCTCCCGATGACCAGCGCGCTGTCAACCTTTTGAGCCACCCGGGAACATGTCAGAATGCGCCGCACGCATACTAGGGTGTATACGCGTATTGCGGGACGTCTCCTCCGCCAGACATAGAAGGAGGGGGGGAACCTTCCGCCTCTCCTCTCCCTCTCCTGCCTGCCAACCTGGCGGTGGGAGGTGCTCCCCTCCGCAACTCTGTGGCGCAGACGACGCCATGGGCAAGACGAGAGTGGGGGGACGCTTCCCTCAACGTCCCCTTGGCACTGTCTTCGCCATGAATGGAGGGTAGGGGAGGAAGGGGGTGGGAGACTCTCCCCCCACCTGTCCCCCTTGGCGCAGTCGGTGCTATGAGGGGGGGAGGGGGGACTGGAGGGACTCCCTTTCCCTCTCCTCCCCTTCGGCGCCATCTGCGCCATGGGGGGGGGGAGGGGGGAGAGGGAGTCCGTCCCTCTCCTCCCCTTCGGCGCAGTTGGTGTCATGGGAGGGGGGGAAGAGGAACTCTTGTCCCTCTCCTCCCCTTCGGCGCCGTCGGCACTGTGGGAGGGGACAGGGTCAGAGAATCCCGTCCCTCTCCTCCCTGTCGGTGCCGTCGGCACCGCATTGAAAAGGGGGGGGGGGGGGAGGGGGGAGAGGGAGTCCGTCCCGCTCCTCCCCTTCGGCGCCGTCGGCACTGTGGGAGGGGACAGGGTCAGAGAATCCCGTCCCTCTCCTCCCTGTCGGTGCCGTCGGCACCGCATTGAAAAGGGGGGGGGGGGGGAGGGGGGAGAGGGAGTCCGTCCCGCTCCTCCCCTTCGGCGCCGTCGGCACTGTGGGAGGGGACAGGGTCAGAGAATCCCGTCCCTCTCCTCCCTGTCGGTGCCGTCGGCACCGCATTGAAAAGGGGGGGGGGGGGGAGGGAGAGAGTCCGTCCCTCTCCTCCCCTTCGACGCCGTCTGTGCCATGGGGGGGGGGGGAGGGGGGAGAGGGAGTCCATCCCTCTCCTCCCCTTCGGCGCAGTTGGTGCCATGGGAGGGGGGGAAGAGGAACTCTTGTCCCTCTCCTCCCCTTCGACGCCGTCTGTGCCATGGGGGGGAGGGGGAGAGGGAGTCCGTCCCTCTCCTCCCCTTCGACGCAGTCGGTGCCATGGGAGGGGGGGAAAGAACTCTCGTCCCTCTTCTCCCCTTCGGTGCCGTTGGCGCTGTGACAAGGGGTGGAGAGGGGAACTCCCGTCCCTCTCCTCCCCTTCGGCGCTTTCGGCACCATGGGGGGGCGGGGACTCTTACCCCTCTCCTCCCCTTCGGCGCCGTCGGCACTGTGGGAGGGGACAGGGTCAGAGAATCCCGTCCCTCTCCTCCCTGTCGGTGCCGTCGGCGCCGCATTGAAAGGGGGGGTGGGGGGAGGGAGAGAGTCCGTCCCTCTCCTCCCCTTGGGTGCTATGGACGACGGGAGGGGGGGGCGTGGAGGGGGGAGACTTTCCCATCACCTCCGCCTTGGCGAGGGGGAGAGGAGACCTCTCCTTTCCTCCCCCCCCCTCCCCCGGCGAGGGCACCCCGGTCTGCGGGTGCTCGCTCGCTCGGCCTGTCGGGCTCACGGGGGCCGTTGTGCTGCAAAGTCCTCTTTTTTGTTTGTTTGAGTAACGACGAGCTCGGCTGAGTGAGAGCGAAGTCCGCATCCACCGGTCGGGCGGGCGGTGTTCAATCATGTCGAACTCTCGAACTGCCGAGAGTCGCCGTCCATCGGACGGCGTTTTGCCCAAATGTCAAGCATTCTCTCGTTCTCATCGCTCAATCAACAATCGACGATCAATGTGAGTCACAGCAAACGGACGGATTGAGCCAAAAATCAGAGTATTCAAAAGTCTGGCTTCGATGCCAATGTAACGGACGTGGTCTGTTTTGCGACTAACTTCTGAACCCAAAACGTAGCCCCTCAGAAAGTGTAGTCCAAGGAGGACGAGCGAATGGTCACCTCAGTCATTTTGGTTGAGACGAACCGTGCCACAAATTGACGTAGTCGTCGTAGGGCATTTTTACAAATATGCATCCTAAAACCCTATCGATCCACGTGGCATTGCCACGCTGGAATAGGACCCTAGCGCCAAGCTAAGAGTGGAGGAGGAGTGACGCGATGGATTTTCCATTGCGACACTCCTTTCGCCTCAAATCCATCCAAGGATTTTTTTCCTGGCTAGATTCGAACCAATCTCTGGCCCATTATGTTTCCCCGGGCTTTGGCTCCTCGAAACTTGAGCCTTGAGTGCCCGATAAGTATGTAACGACCACTTTTAACCAAAAAAATGGTCCGTACGCTACAAATTAATCTCTTTGTAAAATCTTGAAAACATTTTTGAGATGTCGATTGTGCTCCTGCGGGGTGCGGTTGTACACTAGGATGTCATCGAGATACAGGATGACAAAGTCGTCAAGGTACGGACAAAAAATGTTGTTCATCGTCACCATGAATGTTGTGGGGGTACTCGTGAGTCCAAACGACATGACCGTGGACTCGAAGTTCCCATATCTCGAATGAGATCATTTTTTCTTGATGTCCTAGTCAAATATGTGGATGTGATGATTGTCGTTGCGTAGGTTGATCTTGCTGAATATTTGAGGCCTACGGTTTTGGCTGAAAACTTTGTCTGCTTGCGTGAGGGATAGTGATTCTTGATGGTGATGACGTTCAACGTGTGATAATCCACGCACAACCGTATTTCGTCTGTTTTCCTTTTCATCATTAGCACCGGTGGAGCGTAGGTTGACGTGGAGAGTCTAATGAGCCCGTGACCGAGCATTTCGTCCAACTGTTTTTTTAGCTCGGTCGGCTTCTGATCTCTCATCCGTTAGATCCCCTTCACTATCATTCTACAACGAGGCTCCAAGTCAATTTGATTGTTAATGTTGCGTTGCAGTGGTAACTCTCAGGGTAGTTTGTCGGTAAAGAACCCTTGAAACTCCTTGATGAGTTCCGCAAACTCTTGCGGTACAGTTGCAAACTTCTCAAGCATTGAGGTCATGGATATCACTTTGGCTGCTACAATTTCTTCTATTTTCCCTACTTCTATGTGGACCATGTGGAAGTTCCGTGCTTCATTTGTTTTTTGGCCATGTCCAGAGATATTAGTTGGCGTATCATGGCTGCCACAACTTCTACTACTGCTTCCACCTCTGCTACTTCCGCAACCACCGTTGCGTCATGGGTTGCTCAATCACAGGTTGGTACTGCTTTCTTCCATTAATGCTATGGTAAGCTGCTCTGCTGCTCCAGTCAACTTGTGCATTGTGCCGGAACCAGAAATCTCACTCGAAGATGATTTTGGGATCGCTCATGTTGGTTTTCGCGCATCTCTCATTGTGCTCTGATGTGTCCTCCCGGCTTGTGTTCATCAGTGTGCGGATGACTGATGACAAAACGCACCGCTGTTTGAGTGTCGTCCGGTGGAGCCGACACACGCTGAGGTCTGCACACATTTTGCTGGAGCTTCTTCCCTCATTCACATGACGTGCTAGTTCCATCGGCAGGCCTCCTCAGCAGTCACGCTGCTGGCGGTCACTACCACCACAAATAATGTCTGCACACATCATGTGCCAGATCTGACTGCATGGTTGCACTTGTAACGTCATGTTCTGCTTAGGGTCCGAGTTTCAGGTCATTCGGGTAGTGTTGTGACCGGGGTCATTCTAGCCTGGATGTTGCCTCGGTTTCGGCAGCCATAACTCCTTGCTCCTGTTTTCTTGGATGATTCTGACTACACGACTGCATTCGTAAAGTGGTTATTTTTGGTATGGTCCAGTTTTCAAGGAAGAAGGATGACGCCCGAGTTTGGGGTCGTCAACTGCCTAGCAGGGCTCACAGAGAAAACTCAGCCTGCTAGGAAAAGAGGAATTTCCTGATTGGTTGGCGACCTGAGTAACAAGCTCTACAGAGCTGGGCCTAGTTCTATGAGGGGTCTCTCACTTGCTCTCACTCTCGGTTGCTATCCATTCATTCTCAGTTCTGTCAGTGTTTCTGGCGCTAACTCCTCAATGCACAGTTTTCCTCTTACAAGTTTCACAGCACCTAGAGGGGACAGCAGCTCAAAGAAACGAGAGTGGGACCATGCCTACTCCAACTATGCCGCACTCCCAACCAGCCACTTTAGACTACTTTCTGGCATGGTATCAGAGCCAGAGCGCAACAGAAGCAGCAGATCTGAACAAAAACGTGGCGTACAGGTCCCTGTCTACGTCAGCGGTCCAAAAAATGCGCCTGTGCAGGTGAAAATTTGCTCAAATGTTTATGGCCGGGTGGCATTGTCAAAACGCTCATGATATGGAAGAAATGCTATGGAAGTTTATGTTGGTAGCATTAACTCTACGACGGCGGTAGCGTTGGCGGACCCGCGGTCGGCGAACTGACGGGCGACACCATGACAGCACCGACGTACGCGACAACGGCGCCAAGGACAAGGGAAGTCCCTTTCCTTCTCCTCCCCTCTCCCTCCCTTGCCACTCCTAGTGCAAAAGCAATTGCACCTAGCACCATGGTAGCGTTAGCAGCAGCAGCCGCAATAGCAGCCGCTGATGCGGCTACGATAGCAGCCATAGCATGGTGACATCCGTCACGGTAGCTGTAGCAGGGCCGCAGTTGTGATAGCAATAGCAGCGCAGCCGCGGACGCTGCGACAGCAGCCACATCATCCACAATAACACAGCCGTAGCTGTAATGCCACACACACGTAGTCGCAACAGCCGCAACCACAGTAGAAGCTGTAGCATCGATGATCGAGGCAGCAGCCATAGCTGCCACAACAGCTGCAACCTCATCAACTGCGCAGCAGCCGCTCGCAGCCACGGTAGAAGCAGCCACAACATTAGACACAGTAGCAGCAATAGCGACGACAGCATTAGTAAAAGTAGCAACAGGAGTGATGGTGCAACAGCAATCGCAACAACAGTAACAAACTAGCAGCCATAATAACGATGGCAACAGTAGCGACGGTAGCAAAGAAGCGTCGCCAGCAGCAGTAGCAACACGGCGGTCGCATCGTTAGCAACGACAAGGTATTGATGCCTGCACCAGTGAGCCACTGCTCACATCAATCATCATTGAGTGACGTCACTACTGACGTCACTGTTGAAGTAAGCACTAAACTAATAAAGGAGCAGGTAGAAGGAAGAAGAAGAAGAAAGAAGAAGAAAAGAAAACACATCTCCATCCATTATGGTTATAAGCCCTGGCAAACAGGGGTCATCCTCTGTTCGAGGACCCACTAGTGCCCCTTTTCCGTAACACCTATAGCAGCTACAATAGTAGCAACAACAACTACAGTAGCCGCTGTAGCAACAGCAGCCACCGCTACTACCGTAGTAACAGCCACAACAGCAACACCAACAGCGCAACAATAGTTGTCGCTACAGCAACAACAACCCATGCTACAGCTACAGTAGCAACAGCATCAGCAACGACAATAGCAGCAGTAGCAAGAGCATCTACAACAACAACAGCCATAGCCACAATAGTAGGAGCAGCTATAGTAGTAGCAATAGCAACAGCAACAGTAGCAGCAATAACCCACGGTCTTTCTTTGCAACTTGCCAAATCCCTCGGCCACTATTTTTCAGCAGATTGCCGCAAAGACGCAACAACTTGCAGCACTTTAACTGCTAACGCCATAGATCCACGCGAGTGCCCCACCATTCTTCCTTCCTCCCAGGAACACCAGTCCCACTATCTCTGCGGCCATGCATTACATGGCGCAGCAGCAGACGCAGGGCCAATGGCAGACGTTGACATCATTCCTTGGCCCCACTCTGGGTGCTAGCCGCAAGCCAAAGGACTTTGAGACCTCGCCCCCACCGCTCCAGTTCGGTGAGCCATTCCGGAGCTGGGAGATCAGCTTACGCATCTGGGCATATGATGAGGGTATGTGTCTTTACTACACCCTCCTGTATGATTCCTCCCAAGCTGGCCAGTTGCATGATGCTGGTCACGCCGTACGCGCCCTCATCGTGGTTGCCCCTCCGGCTGCATACCTTGCCATCGAACCCTTCCTCAGCGACTTCACTATTGGTCGCCCTCCTGATCCCGTAGGAGCGTGGCACATCCTAACGCGCGCCCATCACTTATGCAGCGAGGCCGAGATGAGCCGCGTGCTCAGGGAGTTCAACTCCCTAGACATGGGAGAGACTGAGACAGTCACCTCGTGCTGGCAGCGAGTGGACATCCTCCGCCGCCCAAGAGATGTTGCTCCCTCTCTAGCCGCGCTCTTGACCATCAAGCACAGCGCAACCGACGTGTTCACCGATGTCTTCGTTCACTACACCAAGGACTTCCTCACTGCAATGGCGGCCCATGGCACCCTCATGCCCTGGACATACGAGCTATTCCTCTAGATTGAGGAGGCTTGTCAGGAGTCCCACATCCTGCGCACAGAGGCCCTTGCATGTCCCGTCATTACCTCAGTGGTTGTTACTCCCCCACAGCAGCTACGTCCCCCACCTCCTCGTCATCAGGGAAGAAGAAGCGCAAGGGCAAAAAGGGTAAGGGACAACAACAGCAGTCGACCGGGTCCAGTGGTGGCGGCTCGGTCTCCCACAACTATGGCCAGCCATGACATGGGTGGCATACATGCCCAATCCCGACGGACGAGGTACGCATCATCACCACCATGCGTTGCCAGCATGAGAACCGTCTTGCCGTTGCTACCGTGGCTATCATCGCCCCTGATGCATCCACCTTGCCTTGCAGCTCCACCCNCTACACCCAGGACTTCCTCACTGCAATGGCGGCCCATGGCACCCTCATGCCCTGGACATACGAGCTATTCCTCTAGATTGAGGAGGCTTGTCAGGAGTCCCACATCCTGCGCACAGAGGCCCTTGCATGTCCCGTCATTACCTCAGTGGTTGTTACTCCCCCACAGCAGCTACGTCCCCCACCTCCTCGTCATCAGGGAAGAAGAAGCGCAAGGGCAAAAAGGGTAAGGGACAACAACAGCAGTCGACCGGGTCCAGTGGTGGCGGCTCGGTCTCCCACAACTATGGCCAGCCATGACATGGGTGGCATACATGCCCAATCCCGACGGACGAGGTACGCATCATCACCACCATGCGTTGCCAGCATGAGAACCGTCTTGCCGTTGCTGCCGTGGCTATCATCGCCCCTGATGCATCCACCTTGCCTTGCAGCTCCACCCCTCTAACAGTCGCACCTGAACTGCCGTCACCAGCCTTACAACAATACCATCTGCAGCCATTGGCAACACTCCCTCTATCACTAGCGCATTCCTCCCCCCTCCCGAGCTCGGGCGCCATCACGCTGCAGCCAGTCTACTCCCTCAGACTCTCTACTTGTCAGCGCCAGTTAGAGAAATTCATCGTGCTCCAGCTCAGACTGTCTCGCATTCCTCCCTAGGGAATCACGATTTGCGTCATCACCTATTTTCCTGCCCCGCCCAGCATGACAGTGAATGAGTTGTGGCCATGTCCTGCATCATCCTCCATCCCATGGTCTTCCATGCCCTCCCCTCTTGCTCCCGTTTGCAATGACGTCGCATGGCAAGATGAATGGCAGTCTCGATTCGTGCCCTCGTCCAACCCGTCTGCATCACTCGCGTACTACCTTGTGTCAGTTTGCGACCTGGCGATATCAGTCCAGGATCCGGCCGAGACCTAGATCATCGACTCTGGGGCCACGCATCACATGACAGCCTCACGTGAGGCCTTCATTGTCCTTGGTCCTGTTGCCAATGTGTTTGGTGTTTGGACAGGCTCTACTAGGTATTACTTGTCTGTAAAGTTGACATTTTTTGCTGTCGTGGTCCTGCTGGGGACATCTTCGTGATCGATGTCCTCTTTGTCCCTGGTCTTGAGCTCGGCCTCATGTCCGTCACTTCCCTCGACTGCATGAGCATGGACGTCTTGCACTCGCGTGGTGTTGGTACTGTGTCATTGCGATTGTCTGGTTATGTCGTCCTGCATGTCATCGCTCGTGGAAACATGTGGCACGTCCTTAATCTGTCCTCCCCATCGGCCAAAACCTGCCATGTGATTCTCACCATTGGGCTCTCTCCGCAGCACACCCGTCTCCTCCACTACCACCTCTGCCACGTCCACTCAGCTGCCATCAATTGCATGCTCTGCTCCCAGCTGGCCACGGGCCTTGAACCCGCCTCCTTCCCCTTGCCATGTCCCGCTGAGTGCATTGACGGTGCACATGGGAAGATGCAACACTCGACTTACCCCCTATCTGCCTCCCGTGCGTCCGCCCCTCTAGTCCTGGTCCACTCCGATGTCATGGGCCCTCTTCCTGTAGATTCTGTTGGGGAGCACGGACGCTATGTCCTCATCCTTATCGATGACTTCTCCCACTACCGATGGATCTTCTACCTTCGGCAGAAGAGCGATGTCACTCCCACCATTCGAGACTGGCTTGTCAGTGCGGAACGCGAGTGTTGTCTCCCCCTTTGCCGCTTTGTTGTGATCACTGTGGTGAGTTCATGGGGGATACCGCGACCTTCCTTGCCTCGCGCAGGATCCGTTATGAGACATTGGCACCTTACACACCCGCCCAGAACACCGGCTCTGAGTGATGGAACTGTACTAAGGCTGACGCCATGCGTACCATGCGGGTTGAATCCGGTCTCTTTGATGGTTACTACTTCGAGGCCATGGCCTAAATGACGTGGGTCTAGATCTGGATTCCCCGCGGACCCCTTCCCTGCCAGTCCACGTTGTACCAGCACTTGCATGGCCAGCGAGCCGACCTCCAGCCTGCTCACGTCTGAGGCTATGTGGCCATTGTGTGGTTATCCGTCATGCAGCAGGGCTGAAAAGCTCGCCCCTCGCGGACATCCCTACACCTTCTTTGGCGTGTTGCGTCAGTCAAAAGCCTTGCACTTCTCGGATCCCTCCCATCACTGCATCATCAAGTCTCGGGATGCCCTCTTCTTTCACGAGTTATTTCCCTGTGACCTCGTTTGCTCCAAATTGTCGATGTCTCTCCCGTTGCGTGGGGGAGTGGTGAGTCCGTCCTCCGTCCTGCCGCTTCCAGGTGACACATCGCTTGCACCCATTGGTCCCTCCGGGCCAGCGGCCCCGTCCGTGACTGCTAGTTCCTCTGGGTCAGCCACTCTGTCTACGCTATGTCATCTTGACTCCACGATGAGGCCTCATGTACCGTCGACAGCCGTCCGTTGTTATAGTGGGCTATACTGACAATGACTGGGCTGGTAGCTCGGACAGCAAGAGCCGCACTGGCAAGATCTTTCTTGTTGTCGGCACGGCTGTGTCCTGGCGCAGTGGCAAGCAAGGCTGCATTGCACACAGCACTGCTAAGGCTGAGCATGTGGCTCTTGCTTTTGGCACGTGTGAGAGCGTGTGGTTGCGTCGTTGTTGTCCGAGGTGCGTTAGCCTGTTGCGTCCATGACGTTGCATTGTGACAATGAGAGTGTCATTGCCATCGCCAGAAATGACGGCATGCATCACAAGTGCACAAAGCACATCAATGTTGAGTATCACTATGTACGTTTATTTTGCACGATGGTAGCGTGAGAATTGTGAGTTGAGACAGCACGACAGTTGGCTAAATCCTTCACCAAGGCACTGAAGCGCGACTTGTTCAAAAAACTGTGAGTGCGGTCGGAGTGCATCTATGAATTGCTCTCTCTTCCCCTGCCCGTGTATTGCTTGTCGTGGGGGAGACTTGCCTGCTTGGTCAATGTGCTCACTGCCCGCCCATGTGCACTACGCATGTGAGTCATGGGGGAGTGTTGGTTTTTGCGCATCTCTCATTGTGCTCTGTTGTATCCACCCGACTTGTGTACATCAGCGTGCAGATGAATGACAGTGGGACGTGATGCTACTGGATTGTCGTTCGGTGGAGCCGACGCACGCTAAGGTGTGCACACATTTTGCTAGAGCCTCTTCCCTCTTACGCATGACGTACTCAGCTTCCCAAAATGAGCAAGTGCAGTGCACACCAAGTCGCTCCACGTTTCCACTGGCATGAGAGAGTCGTACCTCATCAGATTGATCTTCTTGAGAGGTAGTAGGCTTGCGGTTGACGATATGAGAGCGGTCGCGAGGGTAGTTGTTGTGGCTCAGCCGGTCTCCTGTTGCCGTTGGATGGTCTTTAGATCCGACCACCAACTCAAAGCCGTGCCACGCAAAAACGAGGCCACGAGGTCAATTTTTTCTTGACATTATTGACCCCGGCAGCGGTGAAGTACACCTCTTTACTCCCCAGCCACATCCTGGCCGTCGGTTCATTGGAGTTAGCAGGTTCACTCGAGAGTTGTAAACTTCTCTCGGTGAGCATTGCTTCGCGCGTAGGAGAAACTCAAAGCTTGGTCATCGCCGTGTTGAGCTATTGGATCAGATGGTTGTTGAGGCATCTACGTCCCGAAAACTTCTGATGCAACTTTTTGTTGTTTCATGCTTGTTGGCCGGTGCCTCCCATCATGCCAGGTGCTGTCCCAACAGGCTGCAGAGTACGCGAAGGGTTTGCCTAGCCCTAGGGGTCTGTCACTGGATTGGCCGTCAGGTTCGTTGGTGCTGCACCATTTGTAGGGAAAGTTGCTGGTGCCGCATGGTTTGCATGTACAGCGTCGTTCTTGGCGTGCTGCAGATCTGCCATCGCTGGAGTACTAGCTGTGGACTACTGCTCGTCCCGGATTGCGATTGCTCCATTCATCGTTGTCGTCGCATAGTTTGCGATCTTCTGAATGATGGAGATGTGCTGAGGAATCGTATGGTTATCGCCAGGTAGTTAATGCGTCCGTTGCTCCTCAAGCGTCACTGCACTTTAACATCAAGTGTTACACTGAGCGGAATGTAGGTGGTTCACCGGGATGAGGTGTGGGACAAAAGACGATTCGGAAGTTTGGGACAAATGGATAACTTGTATTAAGTAGTAAGTGTACTTCAATGAAAAGTATCGAGTGCGTCGAGCACATACGTACAATTGGACAAATGGATAACTTGTATTAAGTAGGCATAATTTGGGTCTTCGGCGCCTGAGCCGAGCGACGCGTGTGAGGTCGCGCCAAGAAGCTCCACCATAAAGTTGGGGGGCTTCGAGAATACTGTGACGATTCTTTATAAAGTCGAGCATCGTCAAGAAGTCAACTGAATTGCATCGAATCATTGATATGATTCCCAACATTTTCTTGGACCATTGTGGAAGGTGATCAAAGTTTTCAGAAACTTCTGCAGCCGAACTCCAGAGGTCGGGGTGTAAGAATTTGGAAGTCGCTGCATGCAACTTTCAAGTGTGAAAGCTGCACGCAGAGCATGCACAGGGTTACAAAGTATGGCTTTTTTTAAAGCATCACTCAAAAAGAAAATTGGTAGGCCCCTCTGCTGCTATCATTTATAACTTTTATGCCATGGATACACATGTGAGAAAAGAGGACTACCCTGGCTCGAATGTGCCCTTTTCTGTCAAGAACAAGTAAGCAAAACTTCATGCCAGTACACTTTTGTTGTGTTCTGATGTAAGCTGCTTTGGTAAAGTATCTCATACTAGACTTGGTTTTTGAATAAAAGTTTCCATCCTGACCGCCATCCACCGAGTATAATGATGTGGATGAGGATCTAGCCAACAACCATCTCTGCAGGCTAGTGACCCTATCGTAGATCTACTAGTCACACATCAGGTCCATGATCCTGGTCCGCTGGAGCTTAAGGTGGATACGTGGGACTATTACCATGGATTGTCAAAGGGCTCGCAAGGGTAAGATCATGTGAGTGCATTCACACTCCCCTTATCTTGTTTGCTTTACAATTTAAAACACTTTTTTCGTAACCCTTGTGCATATCCTTGAGTGAAACATAATTTGTAGTAGCATTATCAATACCGTTTACATACTCAAGTGGCTTTTTAGTTTTATGAATCAATTTTTTTCATAGACATATGAAGGGCAAGGCACCTGCATATTAGAAAAACCAGGGTAATGCTTGAACATAAAATAAAATCTTCTCATAAAAAATTGAGAACTTAACCGTGTATTTGCACTTCAATGAGTGTTCTGTTTTCATGTTGAGTTCAAAGAGAGTTCTTTTGTCGTGGTTGATTTAAAAGGTTTTTATTGAGGAAAGGGCTGGAGCTTCTTTGCGGGGAAAACGTTGCGGGAGCCATCAGCGCAACTCCTCCAGCCAATGAAACCTTCGTCATGCTGGGCCGTGACAACCATGAGGGATGACTCACACCTAATGGTGGTCCAGCATGACTGCCATGGCGCGTGAATCATGGCCAAACAGGTTACTTTCAACTGCGACCAGTCACCCCGCAGGCTCAACACCAACTCCTCTCCTTCTGCACCCTTTCTTGAATAGAAGAACAAGCATCCGTTTTTAACACCCCCTTCTCTCCACAAGAATTCACTGACGTCATCCTTGACCTAAAAAGGGGAAAATCCCCAGGAGAGGATGGCCTCCCTATCGAATTGTACCAATTTTTTTGGACCGGAATACAACCACACTTCATGCGCATGGTTCACAATATTGAATCATCCCGTATAATGCCGCTGTCCATGCGAACTGCACTTGTCTCCGTTCTGTACAAAAGAGGTGACAAACATAGTAACGCGAACTGTCGACCAATATCCCTCCTATGCACTGATTACAAAATCAATGCAAAGGCGATGGTAGAACGACTCAACCCCTTACTCATCATCCTTGTCAGTCCGGGCCAAACTGGTGTTGTTCCAAAATGACAAATTCAGCACACCATCTCTACAACTCTCAACATTTTATCTGCACACATCTCTCTGACGCCCTCTGTTCTTTTGCT
>SZWC01026560.1:8102-28396 GCA_023375785.1 Penium margaritaceum
AGCAAGTTCCAGGAAAGTACCAGATGCCTGCACCGATCGTCAATCTGATTTCACCATTGGAAAGATCAGGTGGAAAAATGTCTATGGTCCAAGTTTGAGGCCGATCCAACGGTCAGATTGGGAGATATGAATTTTCAAAGTTTCGGGGGTCATGGACTGTCGATGTCTGGGTGGGCATGGGTGATGGCTCCATGCCTTAGCCTGAGAAAGGAAAAAGGCAAGAGGTCCAGGATGAAGACCTGATGGGAGAAATATCCAAAAAAGTCCTTGGTCTTAGGATTGCCTTGTCAGAGTGTACTGACTAGGATAAAAGTACCTCTCCTTACTTTTTAGGTGAGGTGAGATCATTGTGTGCTAGCCATGGACACATGGCGATTCTCCATGGGTTTGTGGGTTATGTGACCACTAGGAGTGTGCCATGAGAGCATTCTCTAACTCTCTAGGTCGTGTGTGAGTGGTCAGCCTGATTGCTAGGCTGATTTCCTCCCTTGTGTGAGATTATGGACTCTATTGTGTGAGCCTTAGTCTCCATGGCTAAGTGGTGTGGCTTGTGAGAGGACTGACTTGCCCAAGCTCTAGCTCTATATGTACTCCATCATTTTGAGTGATTGAACAACCATTCTACAGCACAAGTGATGCCCTTCCAATCAGACATGCTCGCTGCTCCAAGGCTCCCTCTCTCCTCAAGTTCCAACATAAGGAGCATGCACCAGGAACACTAACAACAGTAGACCAATGGGACTTACTTCACAAGGATAAGTAGTGCATGCCTTGTCTCTCTCAGCCTCTCTTGCATGTCGTTGAGAGACTTGCGCTACAAGCGCAGTGCATACCCAGTCTTAAATCTTCCGCTGATTGGACCAGGGGCATACACAAAACATAACACCTGGGAAGTACCATAACTGTGGCAAGCCTGTGACGTTACTGTGACTACTGCTGCTGTTGCTGTGGAGATTGCTGCTTTTGCTGCTGCTGCTACTCCTTCTGGTCCCTCTTCAACTTGAAGCACTCTATCTTGTAGAGCCCCTCTTTCTGGCTATAGTGACACTTGCCTTTCTTCTTGCCTCTCTTGTTCCCAGACTCCTGCTCCTGCTGCTGTTGCTGGTTGCGTGAGCCCATGGCCATGAAAGGTGCTTCACTGCTGCTACTGCCGCCATTGCGCTTTGCTGCATTGCGACGCAGTTCTACCTGCACCAGGTACGTACAGATGAAGTCGAGGTAGAGAATCGACTAGCACTCCGTCTCTTGCAACGTGTCATAGCTCGTTGGGAGTCCCCTCAGCAAGAAGAGGACGAAGCGCATGTCTTTGACAGGGTTGTCGGCCGCTTTTAGCTGCTTCACCAGCTCCTTTGCCCTGTCCAAGTACGCCTCCATCCCTTCGCCACCCTGCATTTTCAACGCCATCATATTCTCCTCCAAAAGCATGAGGAGGAATGCAGGATCCTTGCACAACGTGTCCGACACCTCTTTTCCAGTAGCCTTATTCACGTACTGAAGATGCGGGTTGGAGATGGTTTTGACAAGCAGCCTGTACGCCTACCTGTCCTTCTTCTTCCACTCCTCAATGTGCCGCTTCATACAGTTGTCCATGAACTTGCATCTACTGCACCTTTGTGCGATGTCTTCCACGACACCAGCTCAACTGCAATGATGCCTTTTGCCTGTGGAGGCAGAGCGCGCTCGTCGCCGTTCACCATCTCCCACAAGCCCCTCTCCTCCAAAAGGAGACGGGTACAGATCTTCCAAAACGTGAAGTTGGCGCGTCCTTCCAGCCTCTCCCAGGGTTGGGCTGCTGTTACCACGCTTGCTGCTGCCATTTTGAGCCTTGGTGATGCTTAGCGCTGCCCTTGAAAGGCGGCACTACCCCTGCTTCTGCTGATGCTTCAGCCAGAAATCTATCTGACAGAAAATTAACTCTAGAGGTCAGCAAACTTAGAATATTGAAAAACAAAGCCCCCCACGGAAAAATTCAGCTCAAAAACTTTCAGATCGACCCACAAAAAAGGGTAATCAACACGGGATTTTTGGAGATATGCCCTTTTGAAAACAGGGTATGCTTCTTCTCCTACTCCAGCTCACACTAGCCAGCTTGTANATCTATCTGACAGAAAATGGACTCTAGAGGTCAGCAAACTTAGAATATTGAAAAACAAAGCCCCCCACGGAAAAATTCAGCTCAAAAACTTTCAGATCAACCCACAAAAAAGGGTAATCAACACGGGATTTTTGGAGATATGCCCTTTTGAAAACAGGGTATGCTTCTTCTCCTACTCCAGCTCACACTAGCCAGCTTGTAAATGGCATTTCTCCCAAATGTACCAATGGAATGCAAATGTTTTTCCATCAATAAAAAGCTTAGGAAAAATACTTCAATTCGTATGTGCTGCTTTTTTAATTTGACAAAGAAACGAGAGAGTTATGGTCATCACAAGGCAACAGTCTTACTCAGAGAGAAGAGTGCAACCGTGGCCAACCTCGTTTTGAGCATCACTCTCAATCTGACCATTGGATCTTCGCGATCTTAGGCTCGTTGGAAAGCTTGTGTTTGAAATTGAAGATCACTGGTCGATGTTCAAATTTGATGAAGGTTTCACCCCAACCCGTCACTCTCAAAGTGACGGCTTGTGCTGGCTGAAGGTGGCAAAACCTGGCTCTCATACCAAATGTTGGAAATGGAGAGAGGGAGCCTTGGAGCAGCGAATATGTGTGATTGGAAGGGCATCACTTGTGCTGAAGATGGGTTGTTCAATCACTCAAAATGATGGAGTACATATAGAGCTAGGGCTTGGGCAAGTCAGCCCTCTCACAAGCCACACCACTTAGCCATGGAGGCAAAGGCTCACACATTAGAGTCCATAATCTCACACAAGGGAGGAAATCGTTGGAACTTGAGGAGAGAGGGAGCCTTGGAGCAGCGAGCATGTGTGATTGGAAAGGCATCACTTGTGCTGAAGAATGGTTGTTCAATTTCTCAAAATGATGGAGTACATATAGACCTAGAGCTTGGGCAAGTCAGCCCTCTCACATGCCACACCACTTAGCCTTGGAGGCTAAGGCTCACACACTAGAGTCCATAATCTCACACAAGGGAGGAAATCAGCCTAGCAATCAGGCTGACCACTCACACACGACCTTGAGAGCTAGAGAAAGCTCTCATGGTACTCTCCTAGTGGTCACATAACCCACAAACCCATGGAGAATCGCCATGTGTCCATGGCTAGCACACAAGGATCTCACCTCACCTAAAAAGTAAGGAGAGGTACCTTTATCCTAGTCAGCACACTCTGACAAGGCAATCCTAGGACCAAGGACCTTTTTGGATATTTCTCCCATCAGCTCTTGACCCTGGATCTCTTGCTTTTTTCTTTTCTCCCATGTCCACTGGGTGGGCATGGGTGATGGCTCCATTGTGTGATTTTCTTCCTTGTGTGAGATTATGGACTCTAGTGTGTGAGCCTTAGCCTCCATGGCTAAGTGGTGTGGCTTGTGAGAGGGCTGACTTGCCAAAGCTCTAGCTCTATATGTACTCCATCATTTTGAGTGATTGAACAACCATTCTTCAGCACAAGTAATGCCCTTCCAATCACACATGCTCGCTGCTCCAAGGCTCCCTCTCTCCTCAAGTTCCAACATTTGGTATCAGAGCCAAGTTCTGCCACTTCCAGCCAGCACAGGCCATCACTTTGAGAGTGACGGGTTGGGGTGAAACCTTCATGAGATTTGACAATGTACTATCGGATCTGTAAATTCAGGAGACAAGCTTTCCAATGAACCACAGATTGCGAAGCTTCAACGGTCGGATTGAGAGTTATGCTCAAAACGAGGTTGGCCAGGACTACACTCTTCTCTATGAGTAAGACTGTCGCCTTGTGATGACCATAACTCTCTCATTTCTTTGTCAAATTTGAAAAGTGGCATATGCGAATTCCTTAGCTTTCCATTGGTGTAAAACAATTTGCGCTCAATTGATTCGTTTGGGAGAAAAACCGTTTACAAACTGGCTGGTCTGAGTTCGAGTAGGAGCAGAAGCATACCCTGTTTTGAAGAGGGCATATCTTTCAAAATCCCCTGTTGATGACCCTGTTTTATGGGTTGATCTAAAAGGTTTTGAGCTGCATTTTCCAGTGGTGGGCTCAGTTTTTCAAAATTCCCAGTCTGCTGGCACCTATAGTCCATTTTCTGTCAGACAGATTTCTGGCAGAAGCAGCAGCAGAAGCAGGGGTAGCGCCGCCATCCAAGGGCAGCGCTGAGCATCACCAAGGCTCAAAATGGCAGCAGCTAGCGTTGTGACAGCAGCCCAGCCTTTGGAGAGGCTGGAGGGACGCGCCAACTTCACGTTTTGGAAGATCCATACCCGCCTCCTTTTGGAGGACAGGGGCTTGTGGGAGGTGGTGAGCGGCGACAAGCCGGCTCCAGTTCCACAGGCAAAAGGCATCACCGTAGCGCAGGTAGTGGCGGGAAAGACACCGCAAAAGGGTGCAGCTGATACGGGTTCTTCTGCAGCTGTACCAGCGACGTACGAGGAGTGGAAGAAGAAGGACAGGCAGGCCTACAGGTTGCTTGTTAATACCATCTTCAACCCGCATCTTCAGTACGTGAGTGACAAGGCTACTGCAAATGAGGGGTGGGACACGTTATGGAAGAAGTATGAGAGCAAGGATCCTGCATTCCTCATGCTTTTGGAGGAAAAGATGATGGCGCTGAAAATGCAGGGTGTTGAAGGGATGGAGGCGTATCTGGACAGGGCAAAGAAGCTGGCGAAGCAGCTGAGAGCGGCCGGCAATCCTGTGGAAGAGACGCGCTTCATCCTCCTCTTGCTGAGGGGACTCCCAACCAGCTACGACACGGTACGAGAGACGCTGGNGAGGGGTGGGACACGTTGTGGAAGAAGTATGAGAGCAAGGATCCTGCATTCCTCATGCTTTTGGAGGAAAAGATGATGGCGCTGAAAATGCAGGGTGTTGAAGGGATGGAGGCGTATCTGGACAGGGCAAAGAAGCTGGCGAAGCAGCTGAGAGCGGCCGGCAATCCTGTGGAAGAGACGCGGTTCATCCTCCTCTTGCTGAGGGGACTCCCAACCAGCTACGACACGGTACGAGAGACGCTGGAGTGCCAGCTAACTCTCGACCTCGACTTTATCTGCACACATCTGGTGCAGGTCGAATTGCGTCGCAATGCAGCAAAGCGCAATGGCGGCAGCAGCAGTCAAGCAGCTTTCATGGCCATGAGCTCACGCAACCAGCAGCAGCAGCAGTCCGGGCAGTAGAGAGGCAAGAAGAAGGGCAAGTGCCACTATTGCCAGCAAGAGGGGCACTACAAGAAAGAGTGCTTCAAGATCAAGAGGGACCAGAAAGAGTAGCAGCAGTTGCAGCAGCAAAAGCAGCAATCTCCACAGCAACAGCAGCAGCACTCACAGCAACGCTAGCAATAGCAGCAGCAACAGAATAAGACTAGCGTGCGCCATTTTGGCAACATGAACGTTGCCAAGGAGGTGCGCGACCGCCTCTTCATGGCAAAGTCTGACATGTCGCAGAAGGAAAAGGCGGATCTGGCGTGGTACAAGGACTCGGGGTGTACCAAGAGTCTGACGCACCACAAGGAGTGGTTCACACAGCTGCTCTCCATTCCTCCTCGGCCGATTGCTTTGGGTGATGATCGGGTGGTGTATGCTGAGGGGATTGGGATTGTGGAGATGTGGTTGGAGACCCCGCGTGGCATTGAAGTGGGAGATTTCCATGGCGTGCTGTATGTGCCTGATGCTGCGTTCAACCTTCTCTCAGTGTCCTCTCTCACCAACACAGGACTGCACGTTGTCTTCGATGATGACTATGGCTACATCCTCAACAAGGAAACAAGAGAGGAGTTGGCCAAGTCGGTGAAGGAGGACGACATACACCGCCTGTTGGGGTCGACCAAGATCCCGCGTGAGCAGAGTCTTGCAACAGTGGAGCAGGCGACAGATGGTGAGATCTGGCATGCGCGCTACGGCCACATCGGCATGCGCGCCTTGCAGCAGCTTCAAGCAAAGCAGATGGTGCGTGACCTGCCTACCATCTCTAACTTTTAGCAGCAGTTATGCATCGGATATTTGGTGGGGAAGCAACACCGCCAGGCATTCTTTGGAGCAGGGGAGCGTGCAAAAAAGGTGTTCGAGCTGGTCCACACGGACTTGTGTGGACCGATGCAGACCCAGAGCTTTGGAGGCTCTAGGTNGAGAGCAACGTCATCGGCACCAACATCGTGTGTGAAGAGGCGGCAGAACCAACAGCTCACGAGACAGTGGGAGCAAAAATTATTCCTGACCCAGTTTCTCCTGATCCTTCCTCCACTGTGACAGTGGGAGAATCACTCTACTCTCCCATGTCTGATTTTGCAGATACAGCAGCTTTATCGGCAGAAGCAGAGGAGGGAGATGTAGCACCACCAGCAGCAGCAATTGTACCAGCAGCACCGCGCCAGCCGCCCCCTAACACTCCAGCACCAGGTCGCAGATTCCCTCTTAGGGTGCGTTACAAGCCTGGTGAGCGCGGCCATTTCTGGATGCTGCAGAAACCAGAACAGATGAACATCGCAGTTGGAACAGATTCAGATGAGCCAACGTCATACTAGGAAGCCATGGCTGCACCGGATGCAGCAGATTGGACGCAAGCCGTGCAGCAGGAGATACAGTCGCAGCTGGACAACGGCACGTGGGAGCTGACTGGGCGTCTTCCAGGACGTAAGGTGATAAAGTGCAAGTGGGTGTTCAAGAAGAAGCGGGGAGCAGATGGTAACCTGGAAAAGTACAAGGCAAGGCTGGTCGCCAAGGGCTACTCGTAGCAGGAGGGCATCGACTACACAAAAACTTTTGTCCCTGTTGCAAAGTTTGCCTCTGTGCGCACGCTCCTCTCTTATGCAGCAGCTAAGGACTTCGAGGTTCACCACATGGATGTCAAGACGGCATTCTTGAATGGTGACTTAGAGGAGGAGATCTACATGGAGCAGCCAGAGGGGTTCGTCATGGATGGCCAGGAGCACCTCGTCTGCAAGCTGCAGAATTCGTTGTACGGCCTGAAGCAAGCGTCGCGTGCTTGGAACCAAAAGTTGGATGCAGCGTTGCAGTACATGGGGTTTGAGCGCAGCGAGTGTGACTATAGCTTGTATCGCTGGCAGCACGAGCATGAGATCCTCATCATCATTGTCTATGTGGATGACATGCTCGTCCTTTCTAACAGTATGTCTGCACTGCAGGAGTTCAAGGAAGCCCTGCAGGAGCGCTTCCAGATGTCTGATCTCGGGAGGCATCATACTTCCTTGGTATCCAGATCACGCGTGACCGCAAGTCACGCTCTCTCTCGCTGCAGCAGAGCCGCTACATCAAGGATGTTTTGCAGCGGTTCGGCATGGCAGAGGCAAAATCCATCGGCACGCCGCTGGAGACGCGGCAGTACCTCGTGAGCTTCAATGGAGAAGCAAATGCAGCTGAGCGGCAAAAGTACCAGAGCGCCGTCGGCAGTCTCATGTACCTGATGGTGGCAACCAGGCCGGACCTCGCACAGGCTGTGAGCGCTGTGAGCCAGCACATGGCTAATCCNGGATCTTCCGCTACCTTGCTGGAACCATCAACATTGGCATCACCTACAACGGCAATGACAATAGCATCATCGGCTACACAGACAAAGATTGGGCTTCAAACCCTGAGGACCGCAAGTCCATTTCCGGACATGTGTTCCTCATGAATGGTGGAGCCATCAGCTGGTGCAGCAAGCGGCAGGTGGTCGTGGCCACCTCGAGTACAAAAGCTGAGTACGTATCTCTCAGCTTTGGAGCCAAGAAAGCAGTTTGGCTCCAACGTCTCATGGCAGAGATGAGTGGGAGTGCAGCAGTTCCAATTCCTGTGCGCGTCGACAACCAGAGCGCAATCGCACTCGCCAAGAATCCTGAGCACCATGCACGCACCAAGCACATTGACATCGCATATCACTTCATCAGGCACATGGTGCACGAGGGTGCTATCAAGCTGGAGTTTACTCCAACAAGCAAGCAGGTTGCTGATTTCTGCACCAAGCCAGTGACCCGTGAGAAGCAGCAGTTCTGCATGAAGGCATGTGGACTCAGCCCACTCTGACTACGGCAAAGTGGGAGATTGTTGGGAAAGGAGCCAACTGGCTCAGTTTCACGTCCACAGGAGCAAGTTCCAAGAAAGTACCAGATGCCTGCTCCGATTGCCAATCCAACTTCACCACTGGAAAGAGCAGGTGGCCAAACATCTACGGTCCAAGTTTGAGGCCGATCCAACGGTCGGATTGGCAGATATGATTTTTCGAAGTTTCGGGGGTCATGGACCGTCGATGTCTGGGTGGGCATGGGTGATGGCTCCATGCCTTAGCCTGAGAAAGGAAAAAGTCAAGAGGTCCAGGGTCAAGACCTGATGGAAGAAATATCCAAAAAGGTCCTTGGTCTTATGATTGCCTTGTCAGAGTGTGCTGACTAGGATAAAGGCACCTCTCCTTACGTTTTGGGTGAGGTGAGATCCTTGTGTGCTAGCCATGGACACATGGCAATTCTCCATGGGTTTGTGGGTTATGTGACCACTAGGAGTGTGCCATGAGAGCATTCTCTAGCTCTCTAGGTTGTGTGTGAGTGGTCAGCCTGATTGCTAGGCTGATCTCCTCCCTTGTGTGAGATTATGGACTCTAGTGTGTGAGCCTTAGCCTCCACGGCTAAGTGGTGTGGCTTGTGAGGGGGCTGACTTGCCCAAGCTCTAGCTCGATATGGACTCCAT
This sequence comes from Penium margaritaceum, assembly GCA_023375785.1. Lineage (NCBI taxonomy): Eukaryota > Viridiplantae > Streptophyta > Zygnematophyceae > Desmidiales > Peniaceae > Penium > Penium margaritaceum. The sequence continues at coordinate 16,867 of SZWC01026560.1, forward strand.
CATTTTGAGTGATTGAATAACCATTCTTCAGCACAAGTGATGCCCTTCCAATCACACATGCTCGCTGCTCCAAGGCTCCCTCTCTGCTCAAGTTCCAACATTGACAAGCAACCTATAGGCGTGCCTGTCCTTCGACTCCTCATACGTCGCTAGTACAGCTACAGAAGAACCCGCATCAGCTGTACCCTTTTGCGGCGTCTTCCCCGCCACCACCTGCGCTGCGGTGATGCCTTTTGCCTGTGGACTGGAGTCGGCTCGTCGCCGCTCACCACATCTCACAAGCCCCTCTCCTCCAAAAGGAGGCGGGTACGGATCTTCCAAAACGTGAAGTTGGCGTGTCCCTCCAGCCTCTCCAAAGGCTGGGCTGCTATCACAACGCCAGCTGCTACCATTTTGAGCCTTGGTGATGCTGATTGCTGCTCTTGGATGGCGGCGCTACCCCTGCTTCAGCTGCTGCTTCTGCCAGAAATCTATCTGACAAAAAATGGGCTGTAGGTGCCAGCAGAATGGGAATTTTGAAAAACTGAGCCCACCACTGGAAAATGCAGCTCAAAACCTTTCAGATTGACCCATAAAACAGGATCATCAACACGAGATTTCAAAAGATATGCCCTCTTGAAAACAGGGTATGCTTCTGCTGCTACTCCAACTCAGACCAGCCAATTTGTAAACGGCATTTCTCGCAAACGTACTAATAGAATGCAAATATTTTTGCAGCAATGAAAAGCTTAGGAAAAATACTACATTTCGCATGTGCGAAGTTTTAAATTTGACAAAGAAACGAGAGAGTTATAGTCATCAGAAGGCGACAGTCTTACTCATAGAGAAGAGTGTAGCCCTGGCCGACCTCGTTTTGAACATAACTCCCAATCCGAATGTTGCATCTTCGCAATCTTGGGCTCTTTGGAAAGCTTGTCTTTTGAAATTGAAGATCCAGTGGTCGATTGCCGATTCTAATGAAGGTTTTTCCCCAAACCGTCACTCTCAAAGTGACGGCCTGTGCTGGCTAGAAGTGGCAGAACTTGGCTCTGATACCAAATGTTGGAACTGGAGGATAAAGGGAGCCTTGGAGCAACGAGCATGTTTGATTGGAAGGGCATCACTTGTGCTGAAGAATGGTTATTCAATCACTCAAAATGATGGAGTACATATAGAGCTAGAGCTTGGACAAGTCAGCCCTCTCACAAGCCACACCACTTAGCCATGGAAGCTAAGGCTCACACACTTGAGTCCATAATCTCACTTAAGGGAGGAAATCAGCCTAGCAATCAGGCTGACCACTCACACACGACCTAGAGAGCTAGAGAATTCTCTCATGGCACACTCCTAGTGGTCACATAACCCACAAACCCATGGAGAATCGCCATGTGTCCATGGCTAGCACACAAGGATCTCACATAACCTAAAGAGTAAGGAGAGGTACCTTTATCCTAGTCAGCACACTCTGACAAGGCAATCCTAGGACCAAGGACCTTTTTGGATATTTCTCCCATCAGGTCTTGACCTAGGACCTCTTGCCTTTTTCATTTCTCAGGCTAAAGCATGGAGCCATCGCCCATGGTCACCCGGATATCGACGATCGATGACTGCGAAAACTACGAAAATTTATATCTCACAATCCGACTGTTGGATCGGCCTCAAACTTTGATCGTAGACATTTTGCCACCTGATCTTTCCAATGGTGAGGTCAGATTGACGATCGGAGCACGCATCTGGTACTTTCCTGGAACTTGCTCCTGTGGACGTGAAACTGAGCCGGATGGCTCCTTTCCCAATAACATAACCCACAATCTCATGGAGAATTGCCATCTGTCCATGGCTAGCACACAAGGATCTCACCTCATGTAAAAGTAAGGAAAGGTACCTTTATCCTAGTTAGTACACTGTGACAAGGCAATCCTAAGACCAAGGACCTTTTTGGATATTTCTCGCATCAGGTCTTCACCCTCGACCTCTTGCCTTTTTCTTTTCTCAGGCTAAGGCATAGAGCCATCGCCCATGGTCACCCGGATATCGGCGGTTGATGATCCCAGAAACTACAAAAATTCATATTTCCCAATCTGATTGTTGGATCAGCCTCAAAGTTGGACCGTAGATATTTTGCCACCTCACCTTTCCAATGGTGAAGTCGGATTGTCGATCGGAGTAGGCATCTGGTAGTTATCTGGGACTTCCTCTTGTGGACCTGAAACTGAGCCGGATGGCTCCTTTTCCAACATACCTTGGGATAGCCATCTACCGCAATCAAGTAAGAGGCACCGTCGAGCTCAACCAGACAAAGTATACTATAGAGGTCCTTAATTACTACAACACCGAGGACTGTAAGTCCATGGGCATACCCATGACAATACACATCAAGCTCTCTTCCTTTATGAGCCCTAGTACGGAAGTAGAAGAGCGTGAGATGGATATCATTTCCTATGAATTTATTGTTGGCAAGCTCATACATGCCATGGTAGGAACACGCTTTGACCTTTGGCTATGTTGTGGGATAAATGAGCAGGTTTATGGCCAATCCAGGCCCAGAGTACTGGTAAGCAGTCAAGCGTATCATGTGCTATCTACACAAGACCCGACACTTGGGACTCTAGTTAGGAGGCCAAGAAGGCTGGTATACTACACAAACGCTAAGTGAGGAGGAAGAATCGATGACTAGAAAATCCACCCTTGATTTTATGTGCCTCTTGTATGGTGGTATAGTCTCTTAGGCAAGTAGAAAACAAGACTGTATCCCCCTCTCTACCGCTGAGGCAGAGTACATCGCTATGTCAGAAGCATGCAAAGAGGCATAGTGGCTATGTACTTTACTTACCAAGATGAAAGTGCCATAAATAAAGGCAACAGAAGTCCGCATCGATAACAAGAGCATCATTAAAATGACAGAGGATGATGTCATCTCTTGGAGGACCAAGCACATCGACATGACGTACCACGACTCAACTGACCTGGTCACTAAGGAGATCGTGGACCTGGAATACGTGGGGACCAGTAAGATACTTGCAGATTCTATGACAAAGTCGCTCGAAAGGGCATTGAACTCTCCATGACCTTGAGGCATCGGTATGATCAACGTGTTGGGAAAGGAGCCATCTGGCTCAATTTCAGGTCCACAGGAGCAAGTTCCATGAAAATACCGGATGCCTGCTCCGATCGCCGATCCGACTTCACCATTGGAAAGATCAGGTGGCAAAATGTCTACGATCCAAGTTTGAGGCCGATCCAACGGTCGGATTGGGAGATATGAATTTCCAAAGTTTCGGGGGTCATGGACCATCGATGTCTGGATGGGCATGGGTGATGGCTCCATGCCTTAGCCTGAGAAAAGAAAAAGGCAAGAGGTCCAGGGTCAAGACCTGATGGGAGAAATATCCAAAAAGTTCCTTGGTCTTAGGATTGCCTTGTCAGAAGTGCTGACTAGGATAAAGGTACCTCTCCTTACTTTTTAGGTGAGGTGAGATCCTTGTGTGCTAGCCATGGACACATGGCAATTCTCCATGGGTTTGTGGGTTATGTAACCACTAGGAGTGTGCCATGAGAGCATTCTCTAGCTCTCTAGGTCGTGTGTGAGTGGTCAGCCTGATTGCTAGGCTGATTTCCTCCCTTGTGTGAGATTATGGACTCTAGTGTGTGAGCCTTAGCCTCCATGGCTAAGTGGTGTGGCTTGTGAGAGGGCTGACTTGCCCAAGCTCTAGCTCTATATGTACTCCATCATTTTGAGTGATTGAACAACCATTCTTCAGCACAAGTGATGCCCTTCCAATCACACATGCTCGCTGCTCCAATGCTCCCTCTCTCCTCAAGCTCCACACAACGTAGCGGACAAAGATGTTGGAAAAGGAGCCATCCGGCTCAGTTTCAGGTCCATGGAACTTGCTCCCATGCAAGTTCCATGAAAGCAATAGATGCCTGTTTCGAATGTCGGTCCATCTTAAGCATTGGAAAGATCAGGTGGCAAATTGTCTACGGTCCAAGTTTGAGGCTGATCCAACGGACGGATTGGGAGATATGAGTTTTCAAAGTTTTTGGAGTCATCGACCGCCGATATCCGGGTGACCATGGGCAATGGCTCCATGCCTTAGCCTGAGAAAAGAAAAAAGCAAAAGGTCTGGGGTCAAGACCTGATGGGAGAAGTATCCAAAAAGGTCCTAGATTCTTGGGTTGCCTTGTCAGAGTGTGCTAGCCATGGACACATGGCAACAAAGATGTCAGGAGGAAGGTACTTCTCCTCACTTTTAGGTAAGGTGAGATCCTTGTGTGCTAGCCATTGACACATGGCGATTCTCCATGGGATTGTGGATTATGTGACCACTAGGAATGTGTAATGAGAGCATTTTCTAGCTCTCTAGGTCGTGTGTGACTGGTCAGCCTGACTGCTAGGCTGATTTTCTCCNCATGCCTTAGCCTGAGAAAAGAAAAAGGCAAGAGGTCTGGGGTCAAGACCTGATGGGAGAAGTATCCAAAAAGGTCCTAGATTCTTGGGTTGCCTTGTCAGAGTGTGCTAGCCATGGACACATGGCAACAAATATGTCAGGAGGAAGGTACTTCTCCTCACTTTTAGGTAAGGTGAGATCCTTGTGTGCTAGCCATTGACACATGGCGATTCTCCATGGGATTGTGGATTATGTGACCACTAGGAATGTGTAATGAGAGCATTTTCTAGCTCTCTAGGTCGTGTGTGACTGGTCAGCCTGACTGCTAGGCTGATTTTCTCCCTTGTGTGAGATTATGGACTCTACTATGCGAGCCTTAGCCTCCATGGCTAAGTGGTCTGGCTTGTGAGAGGGCTGACTTATCCAAGCTCTAGCTTTATATGTACTCCATCATTTTCAGAAATTCACTAAATATTCTTGAGCACAAGTGATGTCCTTCCAGTCCCACATGCTCGCTTATCCAAGGTTCCCTCTCTCCTCTAGTTCCAATCCTTGGTATCAGAGCGAAGTTTTGCCACTGTCAACCATCACAGGCCGTCACTTTGAGAGTGCCGGATTAGGGTAAAACCTATATGAAATTTGACAATTGACCACACGGTCTTCAATTGCAAGGGACAACCTTCCCAACAAGCTCAAGATTGCAAAGATACAATTGTTGGATTGAGAGTTATGCTCAAAACGAGGTTGGTCAGGGCTACACTCTTCTCTCTGAGTAAGACTGTCGCCTTGTGATGACCATAACTCTCTCCTTTCTTTGTCAAATTGAAAAAGTAGCACATACGAATTGAAGTATTTTTCCAAAGCTTTCCTTTGGTGGAAAAATATTTGCATTCGATCGGTACGTTTTGGAGAAACGCTATTTACAGGCTGGCTGGTATGAGCTGGAGTAGGAGCAAAATCATACCCTGTTTTCAAATGGGCATATCTCTTAAAATCTCCTATTGATGACTTTGCTTTATGGGTCAATCTGAAAGGTTTTGAGCCTCAAAATTCCCAGTCTGTTGGCCTCTATAGTCCATTTTCTGTCAGACAGATTTCTGGCTCAAGTAGCGGCAGAAACTGTTGGAACTTGAGGAGAGAGGGAGCCTTGGAGCAGCGAGGATGTGTGATTGGAAGGGCATCACTTGTGCTGAAGAATGGTTGTTCAATCACTCAAAATGATGGAGTACATATAGAGCTAGAGCCTGGGTAAGTTAGCCCTCTCACAAGCCACACCACTAAGCCATGGAGGCTAACGCTCACACACTAGAGTCCATAATCTCACACAAGGGAGGAAATCAGCCTAGCAATCAGGCTGACCACTCACACACGACCTAGAGAGCTAGAGAATGCTCTCATGGCACACTCTTAGTGGTCACATAACCCACAAACCCATGGAGAATCGCCATGTATCCATGGCTAGCACACAAGGATCTCAGCTCACCTAAAAAGTAAGGAGAGGTACCTTTATCCTAGTCAGTACACTCTGACAAGGCAATCCTAAGACCAAGGACCTTTTTGGATATTTCTCCCATCAGGTATTAACCCTGGACCTCTTGCCTTTTTCTTTTCACAGGCTAAGGCATGGAGCCATCACCCATGCCCACCCAGACATCGACGGCTCATGACCCCCGAAACTTTGAAAATTCATATCTCCCAATCCGACCGTTGGATCGGCCTCAAACTTGGATGGTAGACATTTTTCCACCTGATCTTTCCAATGCCAAAGTTTCGATTGGCGATCGGAGCAGGCTTTTGGTACTTTCCTGGAACTTGCTCATGTGGACCTGAAACTGAGCCAAATGGCTCTTTTCCCAACAGAAACCATCAATGAAGGTGAGAAAATACCTAAAGCCTCCAAAGCTCTGGGTCTGCATCGGTCCGCACAAGTCCGTGTGAACCAACTCCAAGACCTCTTTCGTACGCTCCGCTGCTCGAGAGAACGCCTCGCGGTGTTGCTTCCCCTCCAAACATCCAATGCATAACTGCTGCTCAAAGTTAGAGATGGTAGGCAGGTCACGCACCATCTGCTTTGCTTGAAGCTGCTGCAAGGCGCGCATGCCAATGTGGCCATAGCGCGCATGCCAGATCTCGCCATCTGTCGCCTGCACCACTGCTGCAACACTCTACTCACGCGGGATCTTGGTCGCCCCCAGCAAGCGGTACATGTCGCCCTCCTTCACCGACTTGGCCAACTCCCATCCTGTTTCCTTGTTGAGGATGTAGCCATAGTCATCATCGAAGACAACGCGCAGTACTGTATTGGTGAGAGAGGACACTGAGAGAAGGTTGAACGCAGCATCAGGCACATACAGCTCGCCATGGAAAACTCCCACTTCAATGCCACGCGGGGTCTCCAACCACATCTCCACAATCCCAATCGCCTCAGCATACACCACCCGATGATCACCCAAAGCAATCGGCCGAGAAGGAATGAAGAGCAGCTGTGTGAACAACTCCTTGTGGTGCGTCAGACTCTTGGTACACCCCGAATCCTTGTACCACGCCAGATCCGCCTTTTCCTTCTGCGACATGTCAGACTTCGCCATGAAGAGGCTGTCACGTACCTCCTAGGCGACGTTCATGTTGCCAAAATGGCGCACGCTAGTTTGGTTCTGCTGTTGCTGCTGCTGCTGCTGCTGTTGCTGTGAATGCTGCTGCTGTTGCTGTGGAGATTGCTGCTTTTGCTGTTGCTGCTGCTCCTTCTGGTCCCTCTTAAACTTGAAGCACTCTTTCTTGTAGTGCCCCTCTTTTTGGCAATAGTCGCACTTGCCCTTCTTCTTGCCTCTCTGCTGCCCGGACTACTGCTGCTGCTGGTTGCGTGAGCCCATGGCCATGAAAGCTGCTTCACTGCTGTTGTTGCCGCCATTGCGCCTTGATGTATTGCGACGCAGTTCCACCTGCACCAAGTGCGTGCAGATGAAGTCCAAGTCCAGAGTCGGCTGGAACTCCAACGTCTCTCGCACCGTGTCGTAGCTGGTTGGGAGTCCCCTCAGCAAGAGGAGAATGAAGCGCGTCTCTTCCAGAGGATTGCCAGCCGCTCTCAACTGTTTCGCCAGCTCCTTTTCCCTGTCCAAATACGCCCCCATCCCTTCACCACCCTACATTTTCAGCGCCATTNGCTGCTGCTCCTTCTGGTCCCTCTTAAACTTGAAGCACTCTTTCTTGTAGTGCCCCTCTTTCTGGCAATAGTGGCACTTGCCCTTCTTCTTGCCTCTCTGCTGCCCGGACTACTGCTGCTGCTGGTTGCGTGAGCCCATGGCCATGAAAGCTGCTTCACTGCTGTTGTTGCCGCCATTGCGCCTTGATGCATTGCGACGCAGTTCCACCTGCACCAAGTGCGTGCAGATGAAGTCCAGGTCCAGAGTCGGCTGGAACTCCAACGTCTCTCGCACCGTGTCGTAGCTGGTTGGGAGTCCCCTCAGCAAGAGGAGAATGAAGCGCGTCTCTTCCAGAGGATTGCCAGCCGCTCTCAACTGTTTCGCCAGCTCCTTTTCCCTGTCCAAATACGCCCCCATCCCTTCACCACCCTACATTTTCAGCGCCATTATCTTTTCCTCCAAAAGCATGAGGAATGCAGGATCCTTACTTTCATACTTTTTGCACAACGTGTCCACCCCTCCTTTGTAGTAGCCGTGTCACTCACGTACTGAAGAATTGGGTTGGAGATGGTGTTAACAAGCAACCTATAGGCCTGCCTGTCCTTCTTGTTCCACTCCTTGTACGTCGCTGGTACAGCTGCAGAAGAACCCGCATCAGCTGCACCCTTTTGCGGCGTCTTCCCCGCCACCACCTGCGCTGCGGTGATGCCTTTTGCCCGTGGAACTGGAGCTGGCTCGTCGCCGCTCACCACCTCCCACAAGCCCCTCTCCTCCAAAAGGAGGCGGGTACGGATCTTCCAAAACGCGAACTTGGCGCGTCCCTCCAGCCTCTCCAAGGGCTGGGCTGCTGTTACAATGCCAGCTGCTGCCTTTTTGAGCCTTGATGTTCAGCGCTGCTTTTGGATGGCAACGCGGCCCCTGCTCTTGCTGCTGCTTCGACCAGAAATCTGTCTGACTGAAAATGGACTGTAGATGCCAGCAGGCTAAGAATTTTGAAAAACTGAGCCCACCACTGGAAAATTCAGCTCAAAATCTTTCAGATCGACCCATAAAACAGGGTCATCAGCAGGGGATTTTGAAAGANTCCAAAACGCGAACTTGGCGCGTCCCTCCAGCCTCTCCAAGGGCTGGGCTGCTGTTACAATGCCAGCTGCTGCCTTTTTGAGCCTTGATGTTCAGCGCTGCTTTTGGATGGCAACGCGGCCCCTGCTTCTGCTGCTGCTTCGACGAGAAATCTGTCTGACTGAAAATGGACTGTAGATGCCAGCAGGCTAAGAATTTTGAAAAACTGAGCCCACCACTGGAAAATTCAGCTCAAAATCTTTCAGATCGACCCATAAAACAGGGTCATCAGCAGGGGATTTTGAAAGATATGCCCTCTTGAAAACAGGGTATGCTTCTGCTCCTACTCGAACTTAGACCAGCCAGTTTGTAAACGGCGTTCCTCCCAAACGAATCTATTGAATGCAAATATTTTTGCTTCAATGGAAAGCTTAGGTAAAATACTACAATGCGCATGTGCCACTTTTAAAATTTGACAAAGAAATGAGAGAGTTATGGTCATCAAAAGGCGACAGTCTTACTCATAGAGAAGAGTGTAGCCCTGGCCGGCCTCGTTTTGAGCATAACTCTCAATCCAATTGTTGGATCTTCGCGATCTTGGACTTGTTGGAAATCTTGTCTCTTGAACTTGAAGATCCAGTGGTCGATCGTCAAATCTGGTGAAGGCTTCATCCCAACCTGTCACTCTCAAAGTGACGGCCTGTGCTGGCTGGAAGAAGCATATCTTGGCTCTGATACCAAATGTTGGAACTTGAGGAAAGAAGGAGCCTTGGAGCAGCGAGCATGTGTGATTGGAAGGGCATCACTTGTGCTGAAGAATGGTTTTTCAATCACTCAATATGATGGAGTACATATAGAACTAGAGCCTGGGCAAGTCAGGCCTCTCACAAGCCACACCACTTAGCCATGGAGGCTAAGGTTCACACACTAGAGTCCATAATCTCACACAAGGGAGGAAATCAGCCTAGCAATCAGGCTGACCACTCACACACGACCTAGAGAGCTAGAGAATGCTCTCATGGCACGCTCCTAGTGGTCACATAACCCACAAACCCATGGAGAATCGCCATGTATCCATGGTTAGCACACAAGGATCTCACCTCAGCTAAAAAGTAAGGAGAGGTACCTTTATCCTAGTCAGCACACTCTGACAAGGCAATCCTAAGACCAAGGACCTTTTTGGATATTTCTCCCATCAGGTCTTGACCCTGGACCTCTTGCCTTTTTCTTTTCTCAGGCTAAGGCATGGAGCCATCACCCATACCCACCCAGACATCGACGGTCCATGACCCTTGAAACTTCGAAAATTCATATCTCCCAATCCGACTGTTGGATCGGCCTCAAACTTGGACCGTAGACATTTTGCCACCTGATCTTTCTAATGGCAAAGTTGGATTGGCAATCAGAGCAGGCCTCTGGTACTTTCCTGGAACTTGCTCCTGTGGACCTGAAACTGAGCCAAATGGCTCCTTTCCCAACAGAAACATGGGTAGCGCCGCCACTCAAGGGCAGCATTGATCATGACCAAGGCTCAAAATGGCAGCAACAGGATTTGTAATAGCACCCCAGCCCTTGCAGAGGCTNTCCCATCAGGTCTTGACCCTGGACCTCTTGCCTTTTTCTTTTCTCAGGCTAAGGCATGGAGCCATCACCCATACCCACCCAGACATCGACGGTCCATGACCCTTGAAACTTCGAAAATTCATATCTCCCAATCCGATAGTTGGATCGGCCTCAAACTTGGACCGTAGACATTTTGCCACCTGATCTTTCCAATGGCAAAGTTGGATTGGCAATCAGAGCAGGCCTCTGGTACTTTCCTGGAACTTGCTCCTGTGGACCTGAAACTGAGCCAAATGGCTCCTTTCCCAACAGAAACATGGGTAGCGCCGCCACTCAAGGGCAGCATTGATCATGACCAAGGCTCAAAATGGCAGCAACAGGATTTGTAATAGCACCCCAGCCCTTGCAGAGGCTGGAAGGACGCTCCTACTTCACGTTTTGGAAGATCCGTACCGACCTCTTTTTGGATGAGAGGGGGTTGTGGGAGGTGGTGAGCAGCGACGAGCGTATGCGCCTCCATAGGCAAAAGGCATCACCGTAGAGGAGGTAGTGGCAAGGAAGACACCGCAGAAAAGTACAGCAGATGCAAGTTCATCTATTACTAAAGTAGCGGCATATGAGGAGTGGAAGAAGAAGGATAAGTAGTCCAATAGGCTGCTTGTCAATACCATCTCCAACCTGCATCTTTAGTATGTAAGTGACAAGTCTACGGTAAAAGAGGAGTGGGAAAAATTGTGCAAGAAGTATAAGAGAAAGGATCCTGTATTCCTCATGCGATCAGAGGAGAAGATGATGGCGTTAAAAATGAAGAATGGCGAAGGGATGGAGGCGTACTTGGACAGGGCAATGGAGCAGGCGAAGCAGCTGAAAGCAGCAAGCAACCCGATAGAAGACGTGCTTCGTCCTCCTCTTGCTGAAGGGATTCCCAATGAGCTATGACAGGGTGCGAGAGACGTTGGGGTGCCAGAGATGTTGGATCTGGAGGAAAGAGGGAGCCTTAGAGCAGCGAGCATGTCGGACTGGAAGGGCATGACTTGTGTTGAAGAATGCTTGTTCAATCACTCAAAATGATGGAGTACATATAGAGCTAGAGCATGGGCAAGTCAGCCCTCTCACAAGCCACACCACTTAGCCATAGAGGCTAAAAGTCACTCACTAGAGTCCATAATCTCACACAAGGGAGGAAATCAGCCTAGCAATCAGGCTAACCACTCACACACGACCTTGAGAGCTAGAGAATGCTCTCATGGCACACTCCTAGTGGTCACATAACCCACAAACCCATGGAGAATCGCCATGTGTCCATGGCTAGCACACAAGGATCTCACCTCACCTAAAAAGTAAGGAGAGGTACCTTTATCCTAGTCAGCACACTCTGACAAGGCCATCCTAAGA